>JACEIK010011880.1:16092-31203 GCA_018107945.1 Datura stramonium | reverse complement strand
TTAATTACTACCGTAGTTCAGTCCCTGTGGGATCGATACTTGGCTTGAAATAAAGCCACTTTACTACTTGTACGACCACGTGCACTTGCGTGTAGTTTGGATTGAACAAGCGTGATTCATATTGAGGAAGGCAAAAAGAAGTTGGCGAAGGATATTCACAGGCTAGCTCGGTTACGGGTGTAGTTGGTTGACTCAGCTGATAGTGGAGTGGTGATGCAAAGCGGGTCAGACTCTTCCTTGGTTGTGGAAGTTAAGTCCAAATAGGATGAAGATCCCATCCTTCTTAAACTCAAGGAAACGGTTCTTAGAAAGGAGGTTGAGGCTTTCTCCAAAGAGGGAGATGATGTGCTTCGTTATCAGGGCAGATTGTGCCCGAACGTTGGTGAGCTGAGACATCGATATTGGATGAAGCACACAACTCAAGATACTCTATCTACCCTGGTGCTACTAAATGTACCGCGATCTGTGGGATATTTACTGGTGGGGTGGCATGAAGAGAGACATTGTCGAATTTGTAACCAAGTGCCCGAACTGCCAGCAAGTCAAGGTCGAGCATAAAATACCAAGAGGGGTATGACCCAAGATATTAGCATACCCATGTGGAAGTGGGAAGAAATAAATATGGACTTTATTACGGGTCTACCTTGAACTTGTCGGCAACATGATTCCATATGGGTAGTAGTAGATCGGATGACTAAGTCAGCATATTTCCTCTCAGTTAGAACGATGGATTCAGCTGAAGACTATTCTAGACTTTATATCCGGGAGCTGGTCAAGATGCATGGGGTGCCATTATCCATCATTTTAGACAGAGGTACTCAGTTCACCTCATATTTCTAGAAGTCTTTTTAGAAGGGACTTGATAGCTAGGCAAAGCTCAACACAACTTTTCACCCGTAGACAGATGGGAAAGCTGAGCGGACTATTCAGACCCTAGAAGATATGTTGAGAGTGTGCACGATCGATTTCAAGGGTAGTTGGAATGACCATTTTCCTCTTATCGAGTTCGCGTACAACAACAACTACCACTCCAGTATCCAGATGGCCTCGTTTGAGGCATTGTATGGTAGGAGGTGCAAATCTCCTATTGGTTGGTTTGAAGTGGGTGAAGCTACCATAATCGGGCCAGAATTGGTTCATGAAGCTATGTAGAAGGTACATCTCATCATAGAAAGATTGAAAATAGCTCAGAGCTGTCAGAAATCTTATGCTGATGTAAGGAGAAGAGAATTGGAGTTTGCTGTGGATGTAACACCTCGGATAATTTGAGCGATAAAAGCGTAATTTTGAGATAGGACTAAGATTAATAAATTGGATAATAATGAAATGTTATTAGTCATTTGAGTCACTCTATAATAATATTTAAGATTGTACATTGATCAAGTTGTAGAACAAAATTCGTAAAAAGTTATCGCAAAATTTCATTCTTAAGATTCTTTGAAATTTAGGTCAAATGTCTCGAGGATATTCAGCCAATATATAAGGAGTTTAGGGGTGTGCAACCCATCAAACTAAATATCTATGAGTCTAGTCTCTAGTGCATCAAACCATTTTTCAATCCGACTTTGGAGTAGAGAATATTAGCATTTTCGCGAGACCACACATGCAGGCACCTCACAAGGTCTTAAGGCGGTGGAGAACTATAAATAGCCCCTTGGTCGGTTGTTCTTCATCCAAATTCATTTACAAAAATTTTCTTCATGAGAAACCTCACTCTAACTCTCCCTTAAGTGTTCTAAGTGTTCCTAAGGTAGGAAGCCATGGTTAACATGATTTTTGTGTCGGGAAGTCGGGAATCGCGTGTAACCCGTGGTTTGGTGTCTTTTGCAGGCTGTTAGGTGGTTGTTTCATGGTGAAGATATTGGTGAGCCTTATTTATTTTGTTCTCCTTATTTTTTAAGGTTGTTTATAGGTGTGTTAACGCCGATAGGTTGTTGTCTCAGAGTTTCTACCGTCGAATTTCTATGAATCTTGTCGGGTAAACTTCATTTGTCTTGTTTTGTTATTGAGTTGTGTTGGCTGCGTTTTTGCAGAATTTTGGACTGAATTTATGCAGTAGGTTCATGTTTTTGAAGACTCAAGTTCATCTAGGCTTGAAGCTAAGGTATGTTAGGCTTGTCCCTCCCTTTGTCGGCATGAATTCCGTAGCTGTTGTCGTCCGTGTTGACGTGTGTGTTGGCTGTTTTGTGAAGGCTTGTGTTATGTTATTATTTAACTATTGTTATTCTATTTATATGGTGATAAAAGTTTGTATAAGGTTCTGGTTTGGTTGGTGGCTCGGGCTTGAGTGCGGAGAATTGTAGACATGGAAAATTATTAGGCTCGTGTCGAGAGGCCGTATGTGAGGCATGTGGTTCTTGTAGAAAGTTGTGGGATGTTTGAGTGAATAAGATTAGGTGATTATATTGACAAGTGAATTAGGGTTTAGAGTGGTTAAGGTTGACGGTTGCGACGATCTGTTGTTATATTTGATTCGCGATCGTGTCGGCCGTGTCGATGGCACGTGACGACCGTGGTGACACTTGGGTTGGTTTGGCCATGTACCTTGATGTTAGTGGTAAGTAGAGTGGCTTGTGGGCTGTTTGTAATGCTTGGGGATAGACGGGTTGTGATGGTAACCCTTAGCTTGATTAGTGGCTCGTCGGTGGACGAATAGACATGAAAGAATGGTACTGTGTCGTGATAATCGGTTGGTGGGGTTCGAGAGCCGGTTATGGGCTGGTTTAGCATGTATTATCATTGTTGTTGATTGTGATTGTTGTGATTGTGTGTGTGTTGTATTTGAGGCCTTATGTCTTGTGGATACCTAATGCACGAGAGTTGTTCCGGCTAGGGGTCGAGCCTGAGGTGCCTTGTGGATTATGGATACCCGACGCATGAGAGTGTTTTCGGCTGAGGGGTTGAGCCCAAGGAGTGAAATGACCTACGTGGTTGAGAATGATGTCCTCCGTAGTGTCGAGTTGAGACATGATTTGAGAGTGGTCCGACATGTCTGAGCCTTCCTGAGATCGCGATTGGTTCTCCCAGATGGATTCAGCTTCGCTAATTGTGCGCAACCGAGAGTGTCCAACAGTGCTTGATTGATGGTGTTGATTAACTAGTGTTTACTTGTGATTTGTTTGGAATTATATTGAGGTTGTTGCTTTTGTTATTTGTGATCTTATAGTAGTGGATGCTAGATATTGGCTGGTGTTAGTTGAGGCCAGTGAGAGGTCTAGAGGAGATGATGGGTGAGCTGGGTCAGCTAGGTGCCGTTATATTATTATTTACTTTTTGGACTTGCCGGGCTTATAGGGGCCAGGTAGGTTCTGTTTGTATGTTTGCTTTTACTTGCCAAGCTTATGGGAGCCAAGTAGGTTTTATGTGTTTACTTAAGTTTAGTTCTCCTTATGTGATATTTGGTATATATGTTGATCTCTAATCTCTGTCTTTCAGTTGTTTCTACCTTTCATGCTTAGTACATTATTATACTAACGCCCCAGTCTGGCGTTGCATTCATACTTGCAGGTGATGGTAGGATGTTAGATCAGGTTCTTGGTTGTTGAGTAGAGTTCCGGCTGAGTTGGTGTGCTCCAGTTCTTTTGGAGTTGCCAGAGGTTGAGTTATGGGTAGTTCGGGGCCCTGTCCCGATCATTTGATTACTAATGTATTCATAGAGGCTCATAGACATTACTATGGTTTTAGTATGTTGTTATAGGATAGGTGGGCCATGTTTTATAGTTGTTTTCCATTACATGGCCTTGACGGAATATTGTATTTATTTTTTTGGTTGGTTAGGTGGGCCAGCTTCCGCTATAGTTTATCGTCTTATTTTGATTTTATAGTTGTTGTGTTGTCGAACCTCATTGGTTATAACCTTTGTTTTATTTTTGGGCGTTGTGTATGCTCATATCAGGGGTGGCACCAGGTGACGTTCATGCCTCCTCAGGTTTGGGGTATGACAGTGGATGACTGGGTTTATCTGAAAATTTCGTCCATGAAAGGGGTGATGAGGTTTGGGAAGAAGGGAAAGCTTAGTCCGAGGTATGTGGGACCTTACAAAAATTTGAGGCGAATTGGCAAGGTAGCTTGTGAGCTGGAGTTACCTTCAAAGTTGGAATCTGTGCACCCTGTATTCCATATGTCACTTTTGAAGAAGTGCATCGGAGATCCAACTTCAGTTGTGCCATTGGACAGTGTAGAAATAAAGACAATATCTCATATGAGGAGGTCCTAGTCCAGATCCTTGACCGTCATGTTCGTAAGCTAAGGAACAAGGAGGTAGCTTCAGTCAAGGTCTTTATGGAGAAATCAGCAGGTTGAGGGAGCTACGTGGGAGGCTAAAGCAGATATGATGGCCAGATACCCACACTTATTCTCTACCGGCTCTGTTATAGCTTGAGATATCAGTCTTGCCCTAGAAACCAATTTAATTGTTATGTTCAATTCATGTGTTTAAGTTTCCATTATGTTTTTGGATGTATGTATGAAAAGTGAATTCAGTTCAGTTATGTATTTTGAAACGGAGGTAGTCATTCTGTCAGTTTTGATTTAAATGAGAAGTATTTGAATATTATGATTGTTATTCTCTGCTTTCCTGTGTGTTTTCCAACATTCGAGGATGAATGTTCCCAAGAGAGAGATATTGTAATGCCCCGGAAACTCAAAGATTAGACCCGGGACTTAAAAATAGAAAATTTACAGAAAATTGGAAATTTGGCACCAGTCACAAAACGGGTTGTTAAGTGATCCATTGGAGGTTCCCACACGTTGTGATGTGACTCGTGGGGAAGCTCGGAGATGAATTTTGAAAGTTGGGAGAGAGGTACCCCATGGACGAGACCACGAGTTGTGGTCAGTCCCCATGACTCGTTTGTTAGTCATGGGAAGTAGCAATTGATGAGATGAGGGGAGGAGATAGTGTACTCAATGAAAGGACCCCACCACGATCCGTGGTTCGTCACCACGAGTCGTGGGATGAGTCGTTACCAGGTAAATGGAATGTTGCTAAAGTTGAGGTAGTGTACCTAATGGATGAACTCACGCATCGTGGTTGGACTCGTTAGGAGAGTCGCGATTAGTTGGAAACTTATTTTTCAATGTTGAGGTAGTGAGGTTAATGGATGGTGATCACGAGTCATTGTCACCAGTAACGACTCATTAGGTCCCTTGTGGTGCCAGCAGTGGGTTCCAAGAAGTGCACCTCACAAGTGTGAGCATGAGTCGTGGTCATTAACCACGACCCGTTGGGTCACCCGTGGGGACTGACAGCCAGTTTCCTTGCGTTTTTTCCTAAGGGTACTTTGGTAAATTTCTAACCTCCTAGATCCTAAACTAAGTCGTTTTGGGTATTTTAAAATGAATTTAGAGGGGTTAAACGACTTTCCCCTCATTCCCACTACGATTCTTAGAAAAACTACGCAAGTTCTCACTCAGAAGCTCTCAAGCCAGGTCTAGGGTTCCTCATCCATTACAGTAGTTCAAGCTCACTGTTCTAAGGAATTTTAGTCAGGTATGTGGGAATTCAACAAGGGAATAGTTCTTCCCTTGTGTCCCCCAAAATCCTTCCCTAATCTCTCTATAAATTCTAGCCCTGTAGATTTTCGAATGTTGAGAAATCTATGATAATGCCTTGTTTAATCCTTGTGGAATCATCATGTATGTTAGTTACGGGTATTTTCCCACCAGCTTATAGTAGTATTGATGCCTATTCATATGCATTGACTTTAACCCTAGTTCTTGAGGGTAGAACAGACTAGAAATTTTACTGAGATGATAAATCTTGATATCTCTTGATTATACCAGAACAATGAATTCCCTTACTATTTTACATGCTAGATTCTCAGTCAAGTACATGATTGTCTATCGTTAGTCAAAATATGAAATTTCTTAGTGTTAGTCAGAAGTGTCAGCTGATCAGTTTGACTTCAGAACTTCCTGAGGTGTCAGTATCACCTCCCAGTTATCAGAATTGGATTCAAAATCCAGTTTATTGGTCCATTGGGCGGTCATGACACTTTAGACATATAGATCTGACTAGCCTTAGGACCTAGTTCAGATTTCAGCTTGTTCTTAGATGGTTATGACGCTTCTAGATAAGAAGCTCTGGACAGTCTAGAACCCAGTTTCAGAATCTGGTTCGTTAAGACTCTCAGTGTACTTTTAGATATGCATCCCTGACTAGTCTTGGGCCCCATTTCGATCTATCAGCTTAGTATTCAGTTTAGGTTATCCAGTGGGAGTAGGACTTAGTACCGAGCAGACTGGGGTTCCAGCGCACCCAGGTTCCCAGAACTATGTTGCCAGCGTAGGTTTCAACATTTATTGGCCTGATTGACCTTAGACGTTCGTGATCACCCAGTTCATGCCTTTATACCCTGGCAAGGTATATTTGGTCCTACAGGTGGGGTGTATACATCGGACTCCACATTTAGCTCATGTTGTTACATGTCGGTTATAGACTCTCCTACTAGTCAGTTCAGTCTAGTCTCAGTCCAGTTTAGTTTAGATCAGTAATCCAGACTTAGAACGTGCTTTGACCATCAGACAGGGTCTTCTAGACCACCCCTGTAATTCAATTATTTAGTTAAGCAGCTTTAGTTGGTCATTGCATGTCTTTCAGTTCAACATTTCTGTTATTATTTACTCTATTGTATTATGTTCCTCTCACTTACTCGGTACATTCAAAGTACTGATGCGTACTTTTATGCTGTGTTGTTTTATAATACAGCTGCAGGATCGCAGTCTCAGCCCCGTTAGCCGACCGTTTCCCAAAGAACTCAACTATCCAGTCGATGAGTCCTCATCCTTCGAGGACGAAGCTTATTTACTTTAGTTATGCTTTCATTTCTTTTATTTAGATTTGGAGTTAGCTAGGGGTTTTGTCCCAGCAGCTCATCAGACCTAGTGACTTTCAGACGTAGAGTTATTTTCAGACTCAAATTGATTTTATTAAATATGTAACTTTGCTCAAGTATTATTATTTTTGTTTTAAATTTCCGCTGCATGTATTTTTATGTTACTTAGAATGCTAGTGTATGATGGACTAGGGGTTGACTTGGGGTCACTTGTGGCTTCAAGTACCGTGTTCCATCCAGGGTGTAAACTCGGGGCGTGACATTATGATATGGGTCTATTTATTCTTACTTGATTGTTGCTTGTAAAAGGATAATTAAGTATTGGAAGAGAATTTAACAGTGGGTATAGAGAAGAGAGTGTGAAATTGGACTAGAAGTAGCTGAAATTGCAATCTCATTCCTTATTAGTAGCTAATAGCTAGAAATTAGTGTAGTTGCTAATTCAAATCAAATCGGGTTGAGATAAATGGTGACTAGAGGTTTAACAAAACTCTAGTGAGAGATAATTAGAAGGCTGAAAAGTTGTGATTACCCACTTCTCGAGATTATTTACACTTGTTGAACTCATAAGATGACCTGACATGTCCCGATCTAGTTAGTATTTCATCTACACTGCACCTCTAATCGTTCACATCCTCGTTGACAACTTAGCCGATATTTCTATTTTATTTCACTAAATCTATCAATACAATTCTCTAAAAATTTCAACTTCCCCAATTTTATTTGTTTTTATATTAAATCTATGTGGGGCAAGCTAACGTCATTTTCTCAATCGACACTTGTAACTATCATTTCCTAGTCCTCGTGGGATTAGACCCCAGCACTCGTTTTACTTGTTTTGATACACCGACCATGTATATTCTGGGAACTAAGGATATATTTTGGAAGTTATCAGAAATGGCGCCGTTTCGAGGGACCAGCGCTTGATGATCTTGTGTTGATTGTTAAGTTGAAATAGTTTTGCATTGTAGCTACTTACGTGAGTTTGATGTGTTGTTAGGATCTCATAACCACATGAATCATCACTCCCAAGCGGGGGATAGCTCAGTGTAGGGTAACATGGAACTCTAGGAAGATAATCTGGTGATGCTGGAAGTTGCAGGAGCCATTCGCCTACCACCAACAGTAGGAAATGTAGTGTTTCATGTCACAAGCACCATGCTTCACCTGTTGCAAATGAAGGGGCTCTTTGGCAGAAAACCAAGTGAGGATGCGAATCATCATTTGAGAAACTTCTTGGAAATATGCCAGCCCTTCAATATAACAAATATCAGTCAAGAGTCAATCAGGTTGAGACTCTTTCCTTTTTCATTGACGGTGGAGGCGACAATGTGGCTAGAGGAACTCCCTCCGGGATGTATTACTTCATGGAAGTGCTAACGGAGGCCTTATTGGACCATTTTTTCCCTCCATCAAAGTTGCTTCAGTTGAGGGATGATATAACAAATTTCAGGCAAGGTGCAGGAGAGCCTTTACACGAGGCGTGGTTAAGGTTTAAAAAGAAGGTTGTTCTTTTCCCAAATCATGGATTGCCGGATGGAGTACTTCTCCAAATCTTCTATAGGGCCCTTGATTTAATCAACAAGCCTATGACCAACAACTTAGCTGGTGGTTCTATTATGGATCAAACATATGGGTTGTCCAAAGCCCTCCTAGATAGAATGACAAAGACCAATAAGTCTTGGAACATGAGAGAAAAAAGTGTGTCCACTCATGAGATCAGTTCACGTGCATTGGTGGTGGAGTTGCGGAAATGGCATGAAGAGCGGGATGAAAATCTTGCCAAGATGATGACACAACTAGAATTGATGACCAAGCACGTGATGGGAGAAGGACCAAAGGTTATAATGCCGTGGGAATGCAAGGTCCCTTACAATATGAAGGAGGGTCGTCACCGCCAAGATATGAAGAGGAATGCCAATATATGGGAAACCAAATGGGAGGTCCTCGACCTGGCTTCCAAGGAGCAATCCAAGGCCCATGGAGCCCAAGGGGTGATAACCAAGGTTGGAAAAATCGTGAGCCACAAGTATGGTCTGAAAGGAATGAAAGGTGGGGTAATGGAAAGTCAAACCAAGAGAGTGATCTCTATCACCAGAGTTCAAACCCATATGTTTCCCCTCCTAAGGTTGGGAATCCCTAAAATAAGTCGGGCATGAGTGATGCGGGCAATTCAAAAATTGAAGAAATGCTATCTAGATTTCTGAAGAAGGTCGAGTCGATCGATAGTGGGGTGAAAGAATTAAGAGGGGAGGTGTCTAACCTTGCCCAAACAGTGAGTTCACATTCCTCCTCCATCAAGCATTTGGAGGCTCAAATGAACCCCAAGATGAAGGGTACACTACCTAGTGACACAATGCCTAATTCCAAAAAAGATGGTCAATGCATGGCCATTGTCACTAGGAGTGGCGAAGTGACTGGAGATGTCCCGATGAAGCCTAGTGAGGTTGATATCCCGAAATCAGTTGATGAAGATGAAGTCGACAAAACGACAATGACTCCAAAGAATGAAGAAAGGATTAATGAGTAAAAAGAGGGAAAGGATGATGAAATCCTCTCCCATGCTGATGATGAAGAGGCGGGTATGAAGGCCCCGAATAATGACAGGGTTGAATCAAGAATCCCACCTCCTAATCCACAACGGCTGGCCAAGAAAAAGAAGGATGACTAGTTTAGAAAGTTTTTTGACATGTTTAGCAAGTTGTCCATAAATATACCGTTAGTGGATGGTTTACTCTAAATGCCGGTTTTGCCATATGTATGAAAGATTTGTTGAAGAAGAAAAAGGTGGTTGATGTAGGCAATGAAGAGAAAATGCACCATTGAAGTGCGGTGATGATGAGTAATCTTTCCCCCAAAAGGAAGGAACCCAGAGCTTTCACAATCCCATCCACAATTGGGATATGTGTGTTTAAAAAGGCTTTATGTGATCTCGGGGCCAGCATAAATTTGATGCCCCTGCTTTTTGTTAAGAAATTGGGACTCGGAAGCACGAAATTGATGTCAATGAGGCTGCTAATGGCAGATAGGTCAATAAAAAGACTGGTGGGGATGCTAGACGATGTGATGGTGAGAGTGGACAAGTTTATTCAACCGACTGATTTTGTTATTATAGATTGTGAGATGGATGCAGAGGTTGCCATTATTTTGGGAAAACCATTGTTGGCTATGGGGAGAGCCGTGGTGGACGTGGTGCTTGGAGAGCTAAATTTTCGAGTTGGAAGTGAGGAGGTCACCTTCAAGTTGTGTCCATCAGCTGAAAAACCCCCCCGAATGCAAGGTGGTTGGAGTATTGCAAAACGATGATGAGGATAAGGGATTGGAGCTGAAGGAGACGGAGTCGGATGACGACCCGTCGAAAGAAAGTTGCTGAACAAAAGGTCTACGTCGTGCCATGACGTTAACTAATGCGCTTCTTGGGAGGCAACCAAGTGTTTAGTGAATTATTTGATGTCTTTGTTTTTTTTGTTTGTGTAGGATCTGTGAAATGAGGAACAAAGGGAGAAACAAACTATGAAGAAAGGAACAACATGGGACCGACGAGCCGCCGATCTAGAAACGCAAATCTCCGATGAAGGCGAGCACAAAGCAGAAGGCTGAGGTTTGGATCGAAGAATTGGTGGGCCCATCATCAAATCACCGAATGAAATCCGTGGGCCACCGGAGGATGGCCGATGGAGAATAGGAAACCTGAAGCTCGGGCATATTAGCGACGAGTGACCGGAGAATCACCGATTCAATTCGCGTACCGCAGGTGGATCGACGGCCAAGAAATAGATAACTGGGAAAAATACAAGGCAAAGGAAATCACAGCGGCGGACTGCTACTGTGATTCGGCGAACCACTGATGACACGTCGGTCGAGGTATGATTTTATTGCAAAATGGAATTTAAAAAGTTGGCCCACGAAATCCTAAATACCTGACCAGCCTCCCTATTCTGCAAATATTCCTCTAGTTTCCCTTTTTTCCAACACTTTTCCATTCCATTTTTGTCTCTTCATTACCCAACATTACCATTTCCCCATATTCAACGTTTTCAACTTCCTACCTTTCCACCTTCCCACTTCTCACCAACACACCCACATTAAACTCTCCACCTTCCCCTCAACCTATCAAACTTCCATTTTTCACCTATAAAACCCCATCCATATTTCACTAACACACACTCACTTCACTCACACTTTCTTCATCAACTATATTTATCTTAAGGTGCCATTGCAAGATTTAGTTAAGTTCTGTTTAAAGTTCAAGTGTGCAAGCAATCGTCCAATTTGGTAATAATTTTCTTGCCCTTGTCTTCATTTTATCATTGGTGCTTGATTCTTTAGGAGTAATGCTGTGTTTCCCTTCCTTGTTGAACTCTTGAATGTGCTATACTTTTTAAATGGAATGGGGTTGTGCTTTTGTGTGAAATTTTGAAAAGGGTGAAGTCTGAGTAACCCAATTGTATAGAGCACGACGTTTTTCCCGATGATAGGCCGGGTGATGCCACTCTTAAGGGCTAAATGTCATGAGTATGTGTTTGAATGGAGTAGTGCTGATTTTACTATGTTGGGTGTGAGTGTGTGTTAATGGGTGTTTGTGAATAGTAAGTTAAAAGTTGGGGACTATGGGGTCCGGCGTTTCACCGGTCAGATTCGCGTACCGCCGATGGAATGCTGGATCACTCTGAAAATTGGCTCAGGCCACTGAGTGGATCCGTGCTACATCGGAGGTTCACAAACCTGGACCGGCAATTCACCGCTTAACCACCGAAGCCCCCTCACCTGCCCAGTTTTCTGTAAGGCATCGACGGGCAATCGGCGGTCCGCGAAATTCATTCTGCAAACCGTCGGTCCTCCGCTGGTACTATTAGTTCTTTAAATGATTGTTTTGTTTTCCCTTGTTTCTTAGTTCTCACTTAGACTAGTTTTCTCTTATTTTAATTTCCTTTTCAAATTCCTATCACTAACATTGCAGAAAAACAAACCATGTATTTAACAAGGAACACAGGAAAGGGAAAGATCCCTGTCTCATCTGCTAGCAAGGGTAAGGGAAAGGCAAAAGCTGCCCCACCGCGGGCCAACACTAAGGAGGAAATAATTTTCTGCATCCCCAACATGCAAGAGAACTACGTTATTTGTCAAGGCCTATCAATCACCGTGCGAGAAGGGTTTGACTTGGCAGGGTTGAAAGGTGATTTTTCCAACATCACCGCGCAGTTCACTGACAGGCAGTGGCATGTATTTGCCAACCCTCTCCTGTCCTACTACCCCAGCTTGGTAACAGAATTCTATGCCTCATATCAGACTCGACAAAAGAGTATGCAGCATAGGGGCATAGTGGATGATTTCCCATGCTTGCCATCAGTGATGATCGGGGGAGTGGAAGGTTATATAACCCCGGCTTCCATAAATTACCTATTTTGGGAGGACGAAGTTGACTCCACTATAGAGTACATGGCACGGGTGGCTGATATGAAGGATCAGGTCCCTTGGTTAGGCTGTATCATAGCTGCTGGCAATCGTCTTTTGGCCTCAATGGGTGGCGAAATCTCTCGCCACGACTTGAAGTTCGAGGCTGTGGCTAGATTTTGTTTGTGCTCGGATCATCCCCTCTAAAAATGAGCATAGGGTCAGCCTTGAAACCGCCATCCTTATTGCTTGCATAATGACAGGAGTCCCTATTAACTTCGGCGAAATTGTCGCTCAGCAAATGAAGAAAAAGGCCCGAAAGTCTAGTACCTCAATGCCCTACGCTATCTTGATTTCCCATCTTTGCACAACAGCTGGGGTGCCTCTATTCCCTGATAAAACTTCTTTCGCTGCTTCGGGTGTGATAGAAATTGAGCGGAAGAGAGATGCTGAGGCACCGATAGTGAAAAAAAAGAGAATGTAGGCCTTTGGACTGCAAAAAGTGTCTCTCTCCAATGGGTTAGCCCAATCACCAATCGCCCTAGATTCAAATTTTCCCCAGCCGAAAATGTCGGGCCAAGCATCAAGTGACATGCCTCAGCGAGGAGCTTCTCCCCCTCCATAATTCTCTCAGCCAAGTGGTCTCCATAGACCTGTGGAGATGACAAACTTGCACGAAAGCCAACTTCAACATTTTTCTAAGAGCCTCCCAACACTTATTGCCAAAACAATCAAGAAGGAGCTCAAGTCATTGTATGAGAATATCGCCACTCTATGCAAGAGGGTAGATGCAGTGGAAGGGGCAGTCACTTCCCTCTGAACAAAGGTACATGAGTGGAAGAGTCGGACTTCAGCAGAAGTGTCGGGCAAGAGAGCATTGTATGTTGCAATGACTGCTCCTTCCTAAGTTGGGGGGCCAATTGATGATCTTTTTGAAGGGTTGGGAGATGATTTCACTGGGCTAGGTGAGGCCAGCGATGGTGGTGGTAAGGTAGATGCTGATGATGAAGAGGAGTAACCCACTCGGAGAGTTCCTTGTCCCTTTCCCTTTTGCACATTTACATTGGTGACAATGTATGCTCTTAAGTGGGGGAGGGATAAGCGCAATTGATGAGGGGGCCAGGGATAGTTGTTCTTTGTTTCTTTGGATGTTCTTATGTTCTTTTTGTTTGAGTTTGAGTAAGTCCAGCCTTTGTCGGACTGTTGTTTTGTTTTAATGATTAATGATTGCCCTTGTTGGGTATGTCCTGTTTTTAAATGAATGAAACGAATGAATTGGTTTAGTTTTGTTGATTGATGATTAGTGACCAAATGGGGTCTTTTTTTTGAATTGTATTGTAAAATTTTTGAAAATCTTGAATGAAATAACCCCAAAGTCTTGTTCCTTTTTCTCCATTATAAATAGTAGTGTAGAAATGAAAACTCTGGGGGTTTTCTTTTGACCACGGTTCTTTCCCAAGGAGCATTCTTTTTTTTTTTCTTATTTTTTTTGTTGTCAAACTATGTTGGTTTCTCCCGATGATGGATTCAGTGGCGACATTCTTAAGGGAAAATGCCATGTTTCTTTGAGTCTTTTGTGAAGTTGTTTTGAGAGGCACCATAAAAAAAATTGTTGAAATGGAATTATAAAAACAAGGGCATGAAAATGAGGATAATGAGTAAGTGTTAACACCGTAGCATAGCATTCTTTGTCATACATTATAAATTCCCTGCTTGACTTATGATGTTTTCCTTCTTTGATGTCCTAATTTGGTGTCTTGTGTTGAGAATGACTCTTGCCGACCCTTTATGGGTGATGCCTTGTGTAGTGAGGAAATTTTTCATGCATCTCATGCATTACATCTTGTATAGAACTTTCCCCAAATGTGATTCAAGGCAAAATCGTAGATGTAGTTGCACCAAGAACATGAGTTTAGGCTTTCCTTTGACTAGTCACTTCACCCATATGCCCTCCATGAGCATTGATCCTTGTTAGCCAATGTTGAGCCTTAGACCCTTTCTTTGGAAATTATATTACAAGCCTTAAGACTGTTCTTAATACCTTTTTTTGGCCCCCATTCTCCCGAAATGCTGTGACAAGATAACTGATGAAATGAGGCTTAAAGCCTAAGAGAGAGAGTGATAAGAAAACTTGTGAAAAATGAGGCAAAAGCCTAAGTTTGGAGGTATGCAAAACAAAGGGGGAAATAAGAATTATAGTGTGAGGGGAGCACTGTCACGCCCCGCCGTGGGGGGTATGACTGGCACCTGGTGCCCTATTAGGACCTGAACTGCTAGACTACTGAGCCTAAGCACGTCTGGTGCCTGGCTGGCTCTAACTCAGATTCATGGAATCAACAGGCTATATAGCGGCTGTAAATACAGCCTCCGGCCGACTGGGCCTATAGCCACTTGTACCATAACATCAGCTAACCAGAATCATACTCATATAGGGAAATCTATGCGGGCCGACAAGGCCACCATGCTGTCTAGTTATCTCTAAATCAGTACAACAAATACTGAACATCTACGTGACCGGCAAGGTCACCACTACTAGCTGGATACGGCCCCACACGGCCAACATGAACAACAATACTAAACAACTAAACATACGCACGGCCCCACACGACCGGCACAACTAACCACAGGGAAATATATACTGACTGCAAGCCTCTAAGAATACTGATAAGATGGTCGAGACAGGGCCCCGACCTACCCGTGCTATACAATGAAATAAAATGAACTACACCTCTGAATATCAAGCTCTAGATGACAGGAGCTGATGACTCTGCGCTGGCTAGGATCACGAGGGATCGACTCCTCGTCTATGAGTACCTGCAGGCAAGTAATGCAGCACCCCAAACGGGCGTCAGTACCACTGGTACCGAGTATGCAAAGCAAA
>JACEIK010011876.1:21032-33607 GCA_018107945.1 Datura stramonium | reverse complement strand
TTGGTGTTTCGCTCCCGATATCATTCCTCCACTTCACCAAATCATAGATTGGGTCCTCCAATGCATTATTTACCTTCAAAAACAAGGACTAATCATGTGGTTAATACATATTCACATTTACATAAAAACACATGAGAATATATATAAATAAATAGATAAACAAGGCAAAACTAAGTTATAAAGTATCACTTGGACATGTTATTTTGCTCACGATCACATGACCCCCTCAGTAGGGTGCCTCCACTAGTTCAGCAGGTGGTCAGTGCCAAAAAAGGTTCTATGCCCTAGTGCCTCACCAGGAGCAGGAGGCTTCGCCAGATGTGGTCACAGGTATGTTGCAAGTCTTCTATATTGATGCTTATTCTTTGTTAGATCTAGGAGCTACTTTGTCATTTGTGACCCCTTACATTGCTAGTAGCTTTGGAGTTGGCCCTGAAATTTTATCAGAACCGTTCTCTGTGTCTACTCCGGTCGGTGACTAAGTTGTAGTTGGGTAGGTATATAGAGCTTGCTCCATTACAATATTGCATAAGGTCATCTTCGCAGACTTAGTAGAATTAGATATGATTGATTTGATATCATTCTGGGCATGGATTGGTTGTTTGCATGTTATGCTTCGGTTAACTGTAGAACCCGAGCGATGGAGTTCCTTTTTCTGGGTGAACCAGCTTTATAATGGAGGGGTAGTTCAGCGGTACCTGTAGGTCGCTTTATTTCATACCTTAAAGTCAGGAAAATGATCTCTAAGGGTTGCATGTATCACCTAGTTAGGATTAAGGATGTAGAGTCCGAGACCCCGACTATTCAATCAGTGCAAGTGGTGTGTGAGTATCCGGAGGTTTTCCATGATGATTTGCTAGGTGTTCCTCCGAAGAGGGAAATTGATTTCGGTATTGATCTGTTGCCCGATATGCAGCCTATCTCCATTTCTCCATATAGGATGACTCCAGCCTAGCTAAAAGAGTTAAAAGAATAGTTGAAGGACTTGTTAGATAAGGGTTTCATTAGACCAAGCAAGTCTCCTCTTTGTTCAAAAGATGGATGGATCCCTTCAAATGTGTATTGATTATCGGCAGCTGAATAAGGTAACTGTCAAGAACAAGTACCCCTTGCCCAAGATTGATGATTTATTTTACCAGCTCCAGGGTGCCAGGTGTTTCTCAAAAATATATCTCATGTCCGGGTATTATCAGCTCCGAGTTCGAGAGTGTGATATCCAAAAGATAGCCTTCAGAACCCGGTATGGACACTATGGGTTTGTAGTTATGTCATTTGGACTAACCAATGCTCCTGCAACCTTTATGGACCTAATGAATAGGGTGTTCAAGTCGTATCTAGACATGTTCGTGATTGTGTCATTGATGACATCCTTAAATACTCCCGGAGCGAGGAGGAGCATGCCGCTCATTTGAGAGTGGTGCTTCAGACCCTCAAGGATCGTCAGTTGTATGCCATGTTTAGCAAGTGCGAGTTTTGGTTGAACTCAGTAGCATTTTTGGGCCCTGTAGTATCAGGCGAGGGCATAAAGGTAGATTGTCAGAAAATCAAAGCTATGAAGAATTGGCCTAGATCGGTGAGTCCTTCAGAAATTCGGAGTTTCTTGGTCCAGGCAAGCTACTACCGAAGATTTGTTGAAGGCTTTTCATCAATTGCGGCCCCATTGACCAGGTTGACTCAGAAAAAGATAAATTTCCAATGGTCGGAGGCTTGTGAGGAAAGCTTCCAGGAATTGAAGACCCGACTCACTCCAGCACCAATGTTGACTTTACCCAAGGGTACAGATGGCTTTTTTGTATATTGTGATGCTTCGAGGGTAGGAATGGGATGCGTGTTGATGCAACATGGGAAGGTAATGGCATATGCCTCTCAACAGTTAAAGGTTCACAAAAAGAATTACCCGACCCATGATCTCGAGTTGGCCGCGGTGGTGTTCACATTGAAGATATGACGGCATTACTTGTATGGGGTCCACGTGGACATGTTCACAGATGACAAGAGCATGCAATATGTGTTCACGCATAAGGATCTCAATCTTCGACAAATGAGGTGGTTGGAGTTATTAAAAGACTATGATATGAGTGTTCTTTACCACCCGGGCAAGGCTAATGTGGTGGCGGATGCACTTAATAGGCTCTCTATGTAGAGTGTGTCCCACATGGATGAGGGAAAGACGGAGTTGGTGAAGGATGTCAACCGGCTTGCAAGGTTAGGAGTTAGATTGATCTACTCGATCGATGGCGGCGTTATTGTGCAAAATGGGTCAGAATCGTCCTTGGTGGCCGATGTCAAACCTAAGTAAGATGAGGATCCGATTTTGAGGAAGCTGAAGGAAAAAGTGTGGAATCAAAAGGTGGAGGTTTTCTCCTAAGGGGGAGATGGTGTGCTACGATACCAGGGTCGACTATGTGTTCCGAACATTGATAATTTAAGGGTTCAGATATTACATGAGGCATATGGTACCATATATGCTATCCATCCAGTTGCCACCAAGATGTATCATGACTTTTGTGAAGTTTATTGGTGGAATGGCATGAAGAGGGATATTGAAAAATTTATAGCCAAGTGTCCGAATTGCCAGCAAGTGAAAGTTGAGCATAAGAGACCGGGAGGTGTACTCCAAGATACAACATTCCTACTTGGAAGTGGGAAGAGATCAACATGGACTTTATAAGAGGTTTTCCCCATACTCGGAGACAGTATGACTCCATTTGGATTGTTGTGGACAGGTTAACCAAGCTGCACTCTTTTTACTGATCAAGACCACGGATTCGGTGAATGGTTATGCCAAGTTGTATATTCAGGAGTTGGTTCGACTTCATGGAGTGCCCTTGTCTATTATTTCAAACCGAGGTACTCATTTTACCTCCTAGTTCTGGTAGTCTTTTCAGAAGGGACTTGGGACTCAAGATAAGCTCATTACAGCCTTTCATCTGCAAACGGATGGCCAAGCCGAGCGAAAAATCAAGACTCTTGAGGACATGTTGAGGGCATGTGTTATGGATTTTAAAGGTAGTTGGGATGATCATTTTTCGTTAATCGAGTTTGCTTATAATAACAGCTATCACTCTAGTATCCAAATGGCACCGTTCGAGGCCCTCTATGGGCGGAGGTGTAGATATCCCATTGGATGGTTTGAGGCTGGTGAGGCAGCTATGATAGGGCTAGATTTGGTTCACGAGAGTGATGGTGAAGGTTTAGTTGATAAGGGACCTGTTGAAAACCACTCAGAGTCGTCAGAAATCATATGCCGATGTGAGGAGAAGAGATCTATAGTTTGAGGTGGATGATTGGGTATTTCTAAAGGCATCTCCCATAAAGGGAGTCATGCGGTTCGAAAAGAAAGGGAAATTTAGTCCCCGCTATAGTAGCCCCTACCGGGTTGTGAGGAGAGTTGGTAAGGTGGCATATGATTTGGACTTGCCCTCGGAGGTATCTTCAGTTCATCTTGTGTTTCATGTGTCACTTTTGAAAAAGTGTTTGGGTGATCCAACTTTAATAGTCCCGATGGACAATGTTGGTGTAAGAGACAACCTCAGTTATGAAGAAGTACCCGTGGAAATATTAGATTGTTAAATCCGCAAGCTAATGAACAAAGAAGTTGCTTCAGTTAAAGTATTATGGAGAAATCAACATGTTGAGGGAGCTACGTAGGAAGCCAAAGAAGATATGATGGCTAAATATCCTCATTTTTTCCCTACCGGCTCAGTTTCAGTTTGAGGTATCAATTTTTTCCCTAAACATCTAATTGGTTTTCATGTTCAGTTCATGCGTACAAGTTTGTTTTATGATATGGTATGTGTATGTGGTGTCTAAATCCAGTTAAGTTATGTAGTTCTTTTCAGAGGTAGTCATTCCATCAGTTTTCGGCTTAAATGATAAGTATTTGTATGTTGTGATAGCTGGTTTCTGAGTTTTCTGCATGTTTCTAACATTCAAGGACGAATGTTCCTAAGGAGGAGATATTGTTATACCTCGGGAACCCAAGGATCAGACCCAGGAGCCAAAACACTGAAAAAACTGGAAATTTGCACTAGGTCACAAGACGGTTTGTGAGGTAGCTCGTTAGGTGGGACCACGAGTCATGAAGTGACTCGTGGTCAGGATGGGCTTGGCAGAGTATTGGGAGGCCACGGGGGTGACCACGAGTTATGGTCAGACCTCATGACTCGTGAAGTCACCCATGGCGAGGATGGAATGCATGGCTAGGGATTTGAGGTAGTAGGGACCACGGGTGGTGACCACAACCCGTGGTCAGCCACCACGATTTGTGAGGTTCCTCATGGGGTCCCCTGAGCTTTTTTGGGTAGTAGACATCATGGATCCCAGCCACGAGTCGTGCCCCATGGCAACGACTCGTGAGATCCCTCGTGGGGACTGGAAACCATGAATTTCTACGTTTTTAGTAAGGGTGTTTTCGTAATTTCTAAATTCCTAAGGCCTTAAACTACACTGTTTTGGCTTGGGAAAGCTGGGTTTTTAAGAGAATGACCTATTCTAAACTCTTCATGCATGCAAGGATATTGAAAGGGCGAAGTCATAAGTTGTGGTGAATCCGTGTCGCTACTATAAAGTGCTTTCCATAGTTCAATAGAGAAAAGAGAGAAGAGCAGGCCGATTTCCTTTACTTTATTATTAAACTTAAACAAAGAATCTAAGGGGATTTTAAGCTTTTCTCTTCAATTCTTCCAATTTCACTTTTGGGCTTCTAAGGAGAGTTAGAATTTAAAAATCCCAGGTATGCAAGATCATCAATGAGTGAATTCTTCCACACCCATGCTCCTACTCTATGATTTTACTTATAAATTATCAAAAACTCATGGGGTTTTGTATTTGATTATATAAAATCTAATGATTTAATTATGGATTTTGTAATTTTTTATATATTATCATAATCTATGGATTCTGATCATCTTTTGAGTTTTAAATTGATTATAATATTGTTGATTTTTATTTTGTAAGCAATTAAGCTTAATTATGCATGCTCCATGATGAATCGATTTATGATCTATTATCCCATCGATGTTCTTTACGAGCCCAACATGAATTATTTTTTAAATTATGAATTCATTATGTTACCCATTATGATTTTATGAAATTTAAGCTATATGCATGATCTACAAGTATGTGTGAATTTTATCAATCATGAATTATATTTTTGACTGACCCACGGGCCTCTAGTCATGGCCAGTTCTTATATGTTCTAACATGTTTATGATTATCATGATTTAGCCCATGAACTCATGTATATATTATTATGGGCACTATATATGGTTTGGGAGTAGTATTGAACACCGAGTAGGTTCGGGGCTCAGGTTAAGTCCCGGATCTCATGAACTACGTGCCACCGTAGGTATGTTAGGACCCCTTTGATGTTAGTCCCTGGCCCAAATGGCCCCTTTTCATGGTGATATCACACTTTCATGTTTCTACCCTTGGCAAGGTACGAACTCCCTTCCGACTAGGGTTACAAGTCGGGCTTCATTTGTGCTCATATGCGGTATGTCGTTTAAGAGAATCTCCCACTGTTCCTCATTATTTATGCATATTATGATTATGTATGTTGGCTCAAGTTATGTTAAGCAAAGCTCTTCTATTTTGATTATGACTATGTTTATGTTGCGAATGTTTTGAAAGCCTTGAGCCTTATGATGTGTTATTATAATTTACGATACGAGCACGATGTCCTACTCTTATGATCATTTATGAACTTTATACATGTTTTAAATGTCCGTTTTACTTACCTTGCATATTCAGTACATTCCACATACTGACCGTATACTTTCTATGTTGTATCATTTCATGATACAGATCCCAGTTCTCAGGATCATCCTCACCCGTAGATAGTTTCAGATTCACTCTCAGCACTCTTGGTGATTCCTCATGTTTCGAGGGCTGTATGTTCATCTGTTATGTCGTTTCTTCCAGTTTCTAGATGATTGATTAGTTGGGGAGTTGTCCTATCAATCTTCCCTTCAAGTTTAGAGGCTTATTAGACTACAAGTTGTATTCCGCCGTATTGTATAAGTCTTGTACTGATTTTCCCTTATGCTATGTCATGATTACGTTCTTTATGTTAAGTCTTCTGCTCATGTTATTGAATTAGATGTATGCTCATGCCATGGGTCGACTTGTGGTCTCTCGGGGATCCTTGTCCCGTGTCTATGATCCGGGTGTACGTTTGGGTCATGACACTATGCTTCTAGGAAGCTAAAAGTCCATGAAAAGAACTATCCAACTCATGACCTCGAGTTATTGGTGGTAGTATTTTCCTTGAAGATTTGGAGACTCTATCTGTATGGGGTCCATGTGGATGTGTTTACGGACCACCAAAGTCTATTGTCAGGATCTAAATCTACATCAAAGAAGGTGGTTGGAGCTTCTTAAGGATTACGATATGAGTGTCCTTTATCATCCAGTCAAGGACAATGTGGTGGCAAACACTCTTAACAGACTTTCTATAGAGAGTGTGTCCCATGTAGATAAGGAGAGGAAAGAATTTGTGAAGGATGTGCATCGGCTTACACGATTAGGAGTTCATCTTGGGGACTCTATAGAGTGTAGTGTCATTGTTCAGAATGAATCAGAATCTTCCTTGGTGACCAAAGTCAAGGCTAGGCAAGACCAGGATCCTATTTTGGTAAAATTGAAGGAAGCGATTTAGAATCAGAAGGTGAAGGTTTTCTCCCAAGGGGAAGTGGTGTACTACGATATCAGCATCGTCTATGTGTTTTGGGATTTGATGACTTGAGGGAACGGATGTTGCATGAGGCTCATGGTTCTATATATTCTATACATCCAGGTTCAACCAAGATGTATCGTGACATACGTGAAGTCTATTGGTGGAATGACATGAAGAAGGACATAACAGAGTTTATGGCAAAGTGTCCAAATTTTCAACAGGTGAAAGTTGAGCATCAAATACTTGGAGGTGTGCTTCAAGACATTAGTATCCCTACTTGGAAGTTGGAGGAAATCAATATGGACTTCATTACAGGGCTGCTTTGTACTCGTCGATAGTGTGATTCTATTTTGGTTGTTGTAGACAGGTTGACTAAAGCAGCTCATTATCTACCGGTCAAGACTATTGACTCAGCAGAGGAGTATGCTAAATTGTATATTCAGGAGTTATTTTGGTTGCATGGAGTGACCTTGTCTATCATATATCAGATAGAGGTACTCACCTCCCAGTTTTAGAGATCATTTCAAAAGGGACTTGGTACTCAGGTCAAACATAACACAACTTTTCACCCACAGAAAGACGGTCAGGCTAAACAGACCATTCAGACTCTTGAGGATATGTTGAGAGCTTGTGTGATTGACTTTAAGGGTAGTTGGAATGATCATTTACCTCTCATCAAATTTGCGTACAGCAATAGTTACCATTCAAGCATTTAGATGGCTCTATTTGATGCTCTCTATGGGCGGAGGTATAGATCTCCTATTGGTTGGTTTGAAGTCGGTGAAGCTACCTTGATAGGACAAGACTCGGGAATTTAAAATGAGAATAGTATAAAAATTCGAGATTATGACTCATAATAACTCGTGGTACGAGTCATAGGAAGGACGAACGAATTGTATGAGGAGTTGTGAAGAAGACTTGGAGTCTAGGGTCCAGACCATGAGTCACACCATGAGTCGTGGTATATGGGTACAACTCGTGGTCAGGGTTGTGGGGAGAATATGGAGATGACTGATTTTGGAGACACAAGTCATGGTACGACTTATTGTGAGAGACGATGAGTCATGAGAAGGGTCGTAAGTTGGGGAAAATTCTGTGCAAGGAGGAGAAGTCACAAGTGATGTTACGACCTGTGGTAGAAAACCACGAGTCGTGGGTTGTAACTGTAGGTAGGATGAGGCAGTGTTGGTGACAGATGGTTCCAATGACTAGTGGGATGATGGCATGAGTCATTATGTGACCAGTGGGGAAATTTTAGGCAAGATTGGGGAGCAAGGCAGTGGTGACGACGGATCTCACCACGAGTCGTGGGATCAGGGCACGACTTGTGAGATGAGTCGTGACTTCTGCCAGTTGTATATTTCCTGTGAGTCTATAATTTCTAAGGCCCTAATTCATAAACTATGTTGTTTTAAGCTTAGTTAGGAGAGTTTTAAGAGTGCTTAATCTATTGTAACCCATTCCCTCCCCATGCATGCAAACTACAGGATTTCTAAGGGAAAATCAAGCCTAGAACTCCCCAATTTCTTTTTTCTTTCACGGGAGAGTGAAAGATCAGATTACCCAAGTATGCAGGGTTGTGAAGGAGAGTTACTCTTCACTCTCATGCCCCAATTCCACTCTATGTTCATGAATTCAAGTATTAAGTTAAATTTGATGATCTTATGGGGTTTAAGCCCAAGTTTATGGAATTCTCTTTGATTTTACTATAAGTCAATTCCCTTTGTGTTCTAAATGTTGTTTTAATATTTATGGGTAGATTTTATATTTAAATTGATTATTTATTTTATGGTTTCAAATCTCAATCACTCGATGCCCAATTATGCAAGGTTTCATGAAAAGTCAAGTTATGATTCTATTATGATTTTAATTTTACTAAGCCTATACTATGATTTATGATTCATGTTACGATTTCTCTTTAAGTACTCTTCATGGACTTATGAATATCAAGTATATAAATTTTCACAAGTATGAATGCTCTTCATGATTTTTGAATTTATGACTCTTGGCCGACTCACTGGCCCCTATTCTTGGCTAATCATGTATTTCAAGTATGATCAAGTATGTTATGATTTATTTGTCCATGAACTTTATAAATGATTACACGATTACGATATGAGCCTCTTGTGCATGTTTTTGGAAGCAATGTCTAGCACCGAGTAGACCCAACATTCAGGTAAACACCACGGTCTAAGAACTACGTGCCACCATAGGTATATACATGTATTTTTGGATCCCCTGTGATATCACATCATGCATGTCCCTTGCCTGGAAAGACTGGGACGGCTCTGTCCACTTGAGAAAAAAGTTGGAGCATCATGTAAGCTCTATCTTGATGGTGCCAGTTAAGACGACTTCTCCCATTGTTCCTTATGATTTATGCATGGTTATGTTTATGTTTCTTTGGCTCAAGTTATGTTTTATAAGTTCTTTCTTATGACTATGATTATGATTAGATTATGAATGATTTGAAAACCTTGAGCCCTCATGTTTATATTATGATATTTACTTCATGTTCAAGCTGTCTTACTCTTTTGAACTCTTATGTATTTGTAACTATCCATTTTACTTACCTTGCATACTCAATACATTTCAAGTACTGATCGGATACTCTATGCTATATCATTTCATGATACAGGTCTGAGGGATCAGTCTCAGCCGCATGATTAGTCCTGCTTCCCCTCAGGCTTGTTCTAGCCAGCATTGGTGAGTCCTCATCCCTTGAAGACATTTAGTTATCCCTTGTTATGTTATTTCAATTTCAAACTTTTGTTGAGCTTTAGTTATGTTAGAGGCTTTTCTAGAAAATATGTAGAAAAATCAACTTGTTAGTGTTGATTCTATTTTAGATTGATATATATGCAGACTTCTGCTTAAGCATGTTTTATTGTTTCAATTTTTTCTTGTTGTACGTTCTTAGCTACTATGTTCATTTCATGGGTCGACTATGTTCAGAAAAATTATACCGTGACAGAACAGGAGCTGTTGGCTGTAGCTTTTGCATTCGAGAAGTTTCGGGCATACTTGTTTGGAACCAAGGTGATAGTCCACACAGACCATGCAGCTTTGAGATATCTTATGGCAAAGAAGGATGCCAAGCCATGGTTGATTCGATTGGTGTTGCTGCTACAAGAGTTCGAGTTTGAGGTAAAAGACCAAAAAGGGACTGAAAATCAGGTTGCAGACCACTTATCCAGATTAGAGCCTGATGTAGCACTTAAAAATGAGAATGATATAGATGACGCGTTTCCAGACGAGCAGGTTCTAGCGGCATCCCAAGATCTCATCCCATGGTTCACAGACTTTGCTAATTATATGGTGAGCGATGTTGTACCAGAGCACTTATCTTTTCACCAGAGAAGAAAGTTTATGTTCGATGTGCAGAAATTCTTCTGGGATGAGCCCTACTTATTCCGCATATGTGATGATGGTGTTATTCGGAGATGCGTGCCCGAAGTAGAGATGCTGAGTATATTAGAGGCCTGCCATTCATCCCCTATTGGAGGCCACCACAACGGGATCCGCACAGCCCACAAAATTCTACAATGTGGGTACTATTGGCAAACCATTCACTAGGATGCACCTGATTTTGCAAAGGCATGTGATGCATGTCAAAGACAAGGAGGCATATCATGGAGGCACGAGCTTCCTCTTACTCCTATCCTCGTTATTGAGCTATTTGATGTATGGGGAATTGATTTCATGGGCCCATTTGTGAGCTCAAATGGGATGAGGTATATACTTGTCGTTGTTGACTACGTTTCAAAATGGGTGGAAGCAGTTGCTCTGCCAAACAATGAAGGGAAAAGTGTCGTGACGTTCTTCAAGCGGAACATATTTGCAAGATTCGGGACCCCCAGAGCCATAATTAGTGATGGGGGTTCGCATTTCTATAACCAATTGTTTCGCTCTTTATTGGAAAAATATGGGGTCAAACATAGGGTGGCCACACCCTATCATCCGCAGTCTAGTGGGCAGGTTGAAGTCACCAACAGAGAGATAAAGACTATTTTGGAAAAGATTGTGAATGCAAATCGGACAGATTGGGCAAGAAAGCGAGATGATGCTTTATGGGCCTATCGGACCCCCTTCAAGACTCTTATTGGTATGTCTCCATATCAGCTTGTTTATAGTAAAGCATGTCATCTCCTGGTTGAACCTGAGCATAAAGCTATGTGGGCACTCAAGAAGTTTAATCTGGATTGGAACGAAGCTGTGAACTTGAGGCTTGATCAATTAAATGAGTCAGATGAATTCCGTTTGAAAGCCTATGAGAGTTCTGAAATTTACAAGCTAAGAATGAAAATTCAACATGATCGGAAAATCGAGAAAAAATAATTCAGTCCGGGCGATATGGTATTGTTGTTTAATTCTAGACTTCGATTGTTTCCTGGAAAGTTGAAGTCTAAGTGACTGGGACCTTACCGAGTGGTTCAAGTATTCTCTCATGGGGCAATCGAATTGGAAAACAAGGAAGGAAAGCGGTTCAAGGTAAAGGGTCAGCGGGTCAAAGCTTATTTGGGGAGAAGCAAAGAAATCAAACTGGTAGACCTGTGGATTTTGAGTGAAGTCTGAGTACCTCAAGTGACTTGTGTCATTCCGTGACGTTAAATCAGGCTCTGCATAAGAGGCGACCCATGGAGGTGTTTTTGGTGAAGTCCGAGTAGCCAAAACACCCACGTCGTGCTGCGACGTTAAATCAAGCACTTCTTGGCAGGCAACCCAAGTTGTAAATGTAATAAAAAGTTAGTGTTAACATTTGCTGATGGGTGTAGGTGAATAAGATGGAAAATCTGAAGTTGTAACCAAAAACTGGAACTTCAGTTCTTGTGCAGAAAAATCACAGAACGAGTCGTCGCCTGACTTGATGACTCGTTTAGCCAGTCGTGAAAAGAAGTGTAGAAAATAGGGGAGCAATGGGTGACTTCACGAATCGTTTCTCCAAGGAACGAATCGTCTAGTCCCCCGTCAAGTACACTATATCAAAGTTGAGACCTAAAGAAAAAGGGTAATGACGGATCACTCAACGAATCGTTGGGAAACCAAACGAGTCGTCAAGTGACCCATCTTGAAACTATAATAGGAAAGGACCACGACTCAAGGAATGACTCATTGGGTAACACCACGAGTCTTTACCTGAGTCGTCAGGTCCCTGTGTAAGTTGACCTAACTCGACCCACGAATGTAAATGGGAATAAGTTAAAAATTTAAATCAAATAATCCCATTTCATTGAATACTCCCCGTTAAAAATCACTTCAAATTTCCCTCTTCTCTTCTTCCCCTTCTTCACGCGAACCCATCAAAGACACCATTGAAAAAAACACCGTCACTGCACACTCACTCACTGAAGCACAAGCAACTGCTGTTGCACTCCATCTTTGAAATATTGCATTGTAAGTAATTTCCCCACACAAAAACTTGGAATATTGGTTGCATTCCATCAAGAAATTTTTAATGACCCATGAATGAGTGAGCTTCAAGGATTTCTCGATTTATATTGTGTTCTTACGTGCTTTGTGATGTAGATAAACCCTAGGAAGTATGAAACATTGAATTTCAATCATGTAGTCACCTGTGTTGATGATTAATTGTAGATTGTGTGTTGTGGAATTGTAAACTGGAAAGGAGACAATGAACAGGTAATCTTGAGAACGAGCCACATCACGAGTCATTGGGTCACCAAACGACTCGTGATGTACCCCGTGCTGAGTGAGAAAAATAAACTGCTGAGGCAGTGTACTTGATGAGTGACCTAACAACTCGTTGCCTCTGGTAACGACTCGCTGGGACAAATCGTCAAGTACATTGGACCTATTTGAAAAATTGTCCAGTCTGGGTAACAAGTGACTTCATGAATCGTTTCCAGAGGCAACGACTCGTTTAGTCACCTATGAG
>JACEIK010011875.1:20694-33614 GCA_018107945.1 Datura stramonium | reverse complement strand
GTATATATAGGCCTCACCCTTAGATTTCATGTTATTTCTCAAGTAAACCACGACCAGCAGAGGTGAGGATGAGGGAGAACACTTAATTTTCATCCGATTACGCCGCTAAACGCCGTCCAAATCAAAATTAACTTCGAGTATCGAAGTATAAGGCTACATGGAGCATTTCTACGGAGTTAGTTTCGTGAAATTCACCCAGCGAATCGTCGTCCCACCGAGCAAAAGTTGTTGGAATTGCTCCAAACTAGTGTAAATATGATCCTAGGCTTAAAGTAAGTATTTCTCCCTTCTAAATTCCTGAGAAATTACGAGTTTTTGATCGTCTTTCGATAAGTTGAAGTATAGTCAGTATATACATATAAAGTTATTGTTTTCTTCAAATTCAGTAACGAAGTTGGCCCTATTCTTCTATTAATATGATTACAGTTGAGAAGGGAAGTTGAATACAAGCTGATACTCATCAGTTAGCCAGAAAAACGGTGAACGAGGTATGTAAGGTTTAACTCTCGGCAAGTATCTTTGTCGTACAGTGTTAAGACTTATGTTCTCAAATAGAAATAATGATCTCAGACACTGCAGACGGTTGCTACCGTTAGATTGTGATTCGATATGTTGTAATTAGCTCTTATTGATATACATATATAAATATCAGATATGTTGCACGTAGCTGCTAATAGGGATTACAGTTGCATAAATTCTGGTTAGCCTTTAGAAAATGTATATAGATCGTACTGCAGGATCCCTCCCTAAAAGGAAGCAGGTTAAATGTGACTCGCGTTATGAACGCTATAGAAACTCTTTTAGTTCTCAGTTTATTGTAATGGTATACTTATATGTTTGTTTGCAGGCCTAGACATCAGAAGCTCATAAGAGTTAATGGCCTAAATCAGTTGGTTAAATAGTATGGGCGCAGTTAGGAGGTCTAACGACTAGTTGGCGCCTGTATTGGCAGGAAAGCATCCCTAGAGGTCATTGACGTTATTGCACGTTCTAGAACTAGAAATAGAGATAGAATACGTATATTCTAGAGTTAGCGACACCAGGGTTCTCCAGTGTATTGAGTGGTCGTCACCATCCCTTTAGCCTTATCAGTGATTGTCATTCTAAGTCGACCTAACAGTTATCATGTAGGACACTAACTGGGGAAAGAAAATTATAATCAACATATAATAACATTCCACATGACATAAATGAGGTCTATCAAGAAATTCCTTAACATTCGAAAAGTCTGCAGGGCTAGAATTCACTTTTTGCAAGAACATCAATAATTTAGGTAAGGACTTATAGTGATCATATCTATAATGAGCATGGATATCATTCTATGTCAAATTAACGAATAACGACATGTAATATCTTCATATTCGACAATGCAGGGATAAAATTGATAGAGAAAACAATAAGAGGGTTTTGGGGGACACAAATGAGAACAATTCCCATTGAATTCCCACATACCTGGCTAAGAAATTCCCCCGAGGTGTAAGCTTGAATTTCTGAGATGAATTAGAAACCCTGGACCTTGCCCTGAGAGTTCTCTAAAGACTTGTAGATATTTTCCTGAAAATGAACGTGGGAATAAGGGGATAGGCCAATCATTTCTTTGGAAGATCTATCTCGTATCTGGTACTGCATGGTTCCACGCTGCATCCCACTAATTGGTCCGAATTTACATCCAAAAAAACATAGTTTAAAGCTTAGGAGAATAGGAAGTTACTAAATAGCCCTTAGAAAGTCGCTGGGAAAAACTGTCAGGTGACCCTAACGGGTGACACAACGGGTCGTGGTCACTGACCATGACTCGTGGTCACACTCGTTAGGTACACTGCATGGAAAAACCCGGACGTCCACTACGAGGGACCTGACGACTCATTACTTCCATAAATGAGTCGTTAGGTAAGTCGTCAAGTACACTACCCAATTCTTTAAATTCCTGTCCCCCGCCTACTCACGAGTGACATAGCGGGTCATGGTGCATGACCAAGACTAGTGAGGTTTTCCGTTGGGTACACTGCCTCTCCCTTATCATATCTCAATCCTCCTTCCCATGACTAGCCTAACAAGTCATTAGGTCTCTCAACGACCCATTAGGTGAATCGTTCTGTGACATTTTCTGTAGATTTTTTTTCAAGATTTTCTTATTAAAATACCGAATCTAGTCTTTGAGTTTACGGGGAATTACAATATCTCCCTCTTGGGAACATTCGTCCTTGAATGCTGGAATACACACAGGAAAGCAGAGAATAACAATCAAAATTTTATAATACTGTTCATTTAATTCCAAAACTGTCAGAAAAACTACCTATGCTTCAAAATACATAACCGAACCGAATTCACTTTTCATACATACATCCAAAGTCATAAGATAAACTTTGACACACGAACTGAATTAACAATTAAATCAGTCTCTAAGGAAAACTAAAATTTTAAGATGTAACAGAGTTGGTAGAGAACAAGTGCGGGTATTTGGCCATCATATCTTCTTCGGCCTGCCACGTAGCTCCCTCTACCTGCTGATTTCTCCATAAAAACTTGACCGAAACTATTTCCTTGTTCCTTAACTTACGAACCTAATGATCAAGGATCTGGACTAGTACCTCCTCATATGAGAGGCTATCTTTTATTCCTACATTGTCCAATGGCACAACTGAGGTTAGATCCCCTATGCACTTCTTCAAAAGTGACACATGGAATACTGGGTGCACAGATGCCAATTTTGAAGGTAATTCTAGCTCATAGGCTACATTAACGATACGCCTAAAAATTCTATAAGGTTCCACATATCTCGGGCTAAGATTCCCCTTCTTTCCAAATCTCATCACCCCTTTCATGGGTGAAATTTTTAGGTAAACCCAGTCGTCAACTACAAACTCCAACTCTCTTCTTTGTACATCGGCATAAGATTTTTGACCACTCTGAGCTGTCTTCAATCTTTCTCAGATGAGCTTAACTTTCTACACTGCCTCGTGAACTGAGTCTGGCCCTATCAAGGTTGCTTCACCAACCTTGAACCACCCTATAGGAGATCTGCACCTCCTACCATACAATGCCTCAAACAGGGCCATCTGAATGCTGAAGTGGTAACTATTGTTGTACGCAAAATCGATAAGAGGCAAATGGTCATCCCAATTACCTTCAAAATCGATCATGCATGCTCTCAACATGTCTTCTAAGGTCTAAATAGTACGCTCAGCTTTCCCATCTGTCTGCGGGTGAAAAGTCTTGACGAGCTTGACCTAGTGCCAAGTCCCTTTTGAAAAGACCTCCAGAAGTGCGAGGTGGACTGAGTTCCTCCATCTGAAATGATAGCTAAAAGAACCCCATGAAGTCTAACTAACTCTCAGATGTAAAGTCTAGCATAGTCCTCCACTGAGTCTATGGTTTTGACTGGGAGAAACTTAGCTGACTTAGTCATCCGGTCTACTACTACCCAGATTGAGTCATGCTGCCGATGAGTCCGGGGTAGACCGTAATGAAGTCCATGTTCACTTCTTCCCACTTCCATATGGGTATGCCGATGTATTGAGTCATACCTCCTAGACTCTGGTGTTCCACCTTAACTTGCTAGCAGTTCGGGCACTTGACTACAAATTCAGCAATGTCTCTTTTCATGTTGTTCAACCAGTAAATATCCCACAAATTGCGGTACATTTTAGTAGCACTAGGGTGGATGGAATATATAGAATTGTGTGCTTCAGACAGTATCTGCTGTCTTAACTCACCGATGTCTGGTACACACAATCTGCCCTGGTAATTGAGCACGCCATCTTCCCCTTTGGAGAAAGCTTCCACCTCCTTCCTGTGGATCGCTTCTTTAAGTTCAAGAAGAATGGGATCTTCTTCCTATCTGGACTTAACTTTGACTACCAAGGATGAATCGGACCCACTTTGCATTACCACACCACCTTCAGCTGAATGCACCAATTGTTCTCCTAATTGGGCTAGTCTATGGACATCCTTCACTAACTTCTTTTTGCCTTCATCAATGTGAGCCACACTCCCCATACACCGTCTGCTTAGGGCATCAACCACTACATTGGCTTTGCTCGGATGATACAACACGCTCTTGTCATAGTCCTCTAATAGCTCTAACCACCTTCTCTGTCGAAGATTTAGGTCCTTCTGACTCAACACATACTTATGTCTCTTGTGATCCATAAATACATCCACGTGAGCCCCATATAAGTAATTTCTCCATATTTCCAGTGCAAACACCACTGCTGACAACTCCAAGACATAAATTGGATAGTTATTCTCATGAACTTTGCTGTCTGGAGGCGTAGGCTATCACTTTGCCCTGCTGCATCAAAATGCATCCAAGTCCAACTCTGGAAGCATCACAATAAACAACCAACCCATCTGCTCCTTCTGGCAAGGTCAAAACTAGAGCGCTAGTGAGTCGAGTCTTCAACTCCTGGAAACTCTTCTCACACTCCTCCGACCACTAAAATTTCACTTTCTTCAGAGTTAACTTAGACAGAGGAGATGCTATAGAAGAGAAACCTTCCACAAAACATCGGTAATAACCCGCCAAGCCTAGGAAACTCTTGATTTTCATAGGAGAGGTAGGTCTGGGCTAATCTTTCACTGTTGATATCTTGTGAGGATCAACCTGAATTCATTTATCCAAGACCACATGACCTAAGAAGGTCACAGAATTTAACCAAAATTTGAACTTGCTGAACTTGGCGAACAACTGGCGATCTCGGAGTGTTTGTAATTCTTATTTTAGGTGATTGGCATGCTCTTCCTCATTTTTGGAGTATACTAGAATGTCGTCAATAAATACAATGACAAACATATCCAGATACTTCATGAAGACTCTATTCATCAAGTCCATGAATGCTACTGGGGCATTAGACATCACCACAAACTCGTAGTGACCATACCGAGTCCTGAATGCTGGTTTTGTTATGTCACACTCTCTGACCCTTAAATAATGGTACCCTGACCTGAAGTCGATTTTTGAGAAACAACTGGCTCCCTAAAGTTGGTCAAACAGGTCGTCAATTCTGGGTATGGATACCTGTTCTTACTGTGACCTTGTTTAGTTGACGGTAATCTATGCACATTCTGAGGGTGCCGTCTTTCTTACGCACAAATAGCACTAGCACACCCCAGGGAGAGATACTGGGTCTGATAAAACCCTTGTCAAGAAGATCTTTTAACTGCTCCTTCAACTCCTTAAGCTCATCTGGGGCTATTCTGTAAGGAGGGATGGAGATGGGCTGAGTATCTGGGAGAAGGTCTATCCAGAAGTCTATTTCCCGTTCAGGGGGAACTGTAGGAAGATCCTCAAGAAATACATTTGGAAACTCACTGACTGCTGGAACTGACTCGATAGTTAGGGTCTCAGAGTTTGAATCGTTGACCCGAACTAGGTGATATATACATCCCTTGGAGATTAGTTTCAGTGCCTTAAGGTAGGAAATAAACCTACCCTTGGGCGTTGAACTGATTCCCGTCCATTCTAACATTGGTTCATTTGGAAACTGGAACTTGACAACTCTAGTTCTGCAATCAATTGAGGCATAACAGGAGTGTAACCAATCCATGCCAAGAATAAGATCAAAATCAACCATATATAACTCTATGAGGTCAGCTGGGATGACTTTATTCAGGATTGAGACTGGGCAATGTCTATACACCCCGCTGGCTCTAAATGACTTGCCAGCTGGGGTGGAGACTGAGAATGGTTCTGAGAGGACCTTTGGACTGATATTGAACTGGACTTCTATGTAGGGAGTCACGAATAAAAGAGTGGCTCCTGGATCTAGGAGGGAATACACGTCTAGATGAAAGAGACGTAACATACCCGTGACTACGTCAGGTGAGCTCTTCTGATCCTGACAGGAAGACAAAGCATAGAAATGGTTTTGGTGTTGACCACCATCCGTACCTGATGTATTGTCCTGTTGGGCTAGTCATCCTACTGGAGCTGATGAGGTGGTGGATTGTGATCTCCCTTTTCCGGCTGATGGGCACTCCCTGAGCCGATGTCTGAGTTGTCCACAACTGAAACAACCCTCTCGACCCTAAAGGCACTCTCCCCAGTGGTTCTTTCCATACTTGGGGAAAGATGGATACTTGTTCCCAGTATTGTGGGTTTGAGACTGAGTGCCATATGACCCACCCCTCCGATCCTGGCTTGATCGAAAGGTTGGGGCATTGGCTAAACTGGGTGTTGGGGCTTTCTACTACTATTGTTGTTGTTGTTGTGGGTAGCTACTACCACTAGACCTCTGATGGCCATAATCTGACTAGCTAGTCCTTGCCCATTTGTTATTTCGCTCCATATCCTTCAGCTTTTCGGCCTCAATCTGCTGGGCATAGACAATCAAGCTGGAGAGGTACATATCTTTAATCAACATCGCTCCTACATATCTTGAGGACAAGATTCGACACCCCATTCATAAATTTCAACATGCGAGCGCTTGGCTCGGATACCATCTCTGGAGTGTACTTAGACAGCCTGATAAACTCCAGAGCATACTCCTCCACTATTCTATTTCCCTATCTCAAATTCATAAACTCCGCCATCTTTGCCTCCCTCAGCTCCCGAGGAAAAAATCTATCCAAGAAAGCTGTGTGGAACTCCCCCCACTCTACTGGTCCTGCTCTCGCTGGCCGCCCCACTTTCCATTGGTCATACTAGACCCGAGCTACCCCTTTTAGCTAGTAGGCAGCTAGGTCATCACTCTCCAAGGAGCTAACACCCATAATGCGGGTAATCTTCCTAATCTTATCCATGAACTCTTGGGGATCCTCCCCTAGTTTGGATCCCTAAAAAGATGGAGGGTTCATACGGGTGAAGTCCCGCACCCTCACAGCTGCTGCAGACCCATTCGTGGCTATCGAAATCACCTGTCGATTCACCTGGTTGGTGATTATTTGGGTTAGCAGTTGAATGGCCGCCCTGAATTCGGTGATAGACATCGACTAATCTTGTGGGGCTGCTGGGGATGGAGGGGCAGGTCTATTTGTGTTACCGACCCTTCTTCCGTTACTGTGTTTGGGAGGCATGATTCACTGAAACATAACAGAGCATGAGTTAGAAGGAAGTTTCTGGAAGTGAAATTTAACGCACGATAATGATTAAGAACAAAAGAGAGTTTTCCTAATAACATCTCGTAGTCTCCTCATCATAAGTGTGGCGCGCTTCACACCCATTCTGAGGATACTCTAAAACTGGCTCTGATACCAAGTTTGTCATGCCCCGAGTTTACATCCTGGACGTAACACGTTACTTGAAGTCACAAGTGACCCCAAGTCAACCCCTGGTCTATCATACCCTAGTATTCTAAGTAAAACATGTATAGAGGAAGCTTTGAAATAATAATATGAAAACTAAAAACATAAGTTTTAAAACATCTGCAATATGAAAGCCCTCTAACTGATGAGTTGCTGGGAAAAGCCCCCACCTAACTCTAAGCCTGGCTAAAAATAATAATATAACTAAAAGAAATTAAATAAAGCCCTCAAATGATGAGGATTCACACTTCAACTTCTGAGGAGGAGGATCTGAACCATGGTGGTACACGGTGCTGAGTCTGGGAACCTGCAGTTGTATCATGAAATGATACAGCATAAAAGTATGTGTCAGTACTTTGAATTTACTGAGTAAGTGGGAGAAACATAACTAAATAAAATTCCTGAACTAATATGACAAGCAATGACCAATAAGTAAACTGATCTGAACTACTGAAGTAAACTGAGATGGTCAAAATGACCCTGTCTGATGGTCAAGACATGTCCTAAGTCTGAAAATACTGAGTCTAAGATGCTGAACTAAACTGATAGAGCTAGAACTTAATTGAGCTACTTATTTTGAAACTGGACCGGACTGACTAGTGGGAGAATCTATAACCGACATATAACCACGTGAGCTAAACATGGAGTCCAATGTATACACCCCACCAGCAGGACCCAATATACCTTTCCAGGGTATAAATCCATGAGCTGGGTGATCACAAGAGTCTGGGGCCAATCATTCCAAATAATACTGTAACCTACACTGACAATGTAGTTTTGGGAACCTGGCTGCGCTGGAACCTCGGCCCACTCGATGCCAAGTCCTACTCCTACTGGAAAACCTAGACTGAATTACTAAGCTGGTAGCTCGAAACTGGGGTCCAAGACTAGTCAGGAATATATAACTGAAAGTAGCTTGAGAGTCTTAACGGACCAGATTCTGAAATTGGGTTCTGGACTGGTCAGAGCTTCTTATCTGGAAGCGTCGTAACTGTCTAAGAACAAACTATAATCTGAACTGGAGTCCTGAGGATAGTCAGAGCTATTTATCTAAAATGTCATGACCGCCAAATGGACCAATAATTGGATTCTAAATCTGATTCTGATAACTAGGAGGCACCACTGACACCTCAGGAAAAGACTGAAGTCAAACTAATCAGCTGACAATTTCTGATTGAAACTGAGACTTCTAAATTTCTTACTAGAATTGAACTGACAATAACTGAGTCAAGACTCACTACTATTAACAATATGGGGATTTCCCACAAAAGTAAACTCAAGCTAAGATTCAATATTTCAACACTGGAACAAAATTCAAGACTTTCTAGCCCTTTGGTTATGGATAAATTTTCATTTCACAATACTAATCATTTTTTATGTCACAAACTAGAGAAAGAAAATTATAATCAACATAGGATAACATTCCACAAGATATAAATGAGGTCTATCAAGAAATTTCTTGACATTCGAAAAGTCTGCAGGGCTAGAATTCACTTTTTGCAAGAACATAAATAATTTAGGTAAGGACTGATAGAGATCATATCAATAATGAGCATGGATATCATTCTATGTGAAATTAACGAATAACGACATGTAATCTCTTCATATTCGGAAACGCAGGGCTAAAACTGATAGAGAAAACTATAAGAGGGTTTTGGGGGACACAAAGGAAGAACCCTCGTTGAATTCCCACATACCTGTCTAAGAAATTCCCCTAAGGAGTATGCTTGAATTTCTTAAATGAATGAGAAACCTTGGACCTTTCTCTTAGAGTTCTCTAAAGACTTGTCACTATTTTTCTGAGAATGAATATGGGAATAAGGGGAGAGGCCAATCATTCCCACTAATAGGTCTGAATTTATGCCCAAAAAGACGTAGTTTAAAGCTTAGGAGAGTAGGAAGTTACTAAATAGCCCTTAGAAAATCACTGGGAAAAACTGTCAGGTGACCTTAACGGGTGACCCAATGGGTCGTGGTCACACTCGTTAGGTACACTTCCTGGAAAAACCTGAAAGGCCACCACGAGGGACCTGACAACTCATTACTACCGCAAACGAGTCGTTAGGTAAGTCGTCAAGTACACTACCCAATTCTTTAAATTCTTGACCCCCGCCTGCTCACAAGTGACTTAACTGGTCATGGTGCCTGACCACAACTCGTGAGGTCTTCCATTGGGTACACTGCCTCCCTTATCATATCTCAATACTCCTTCCCACGACTAACCTAACGAGTCATTAGGTCTCTCAACGACCTGTTTGGTGAGTCGTTCTGTGACATTTTGTGCATATTTTTTTTCTAGATTTTGTGATTAAACCGGATCTAGTCTTTGACTTTTCGGGGAATTACAATGACAAGCTACTAGGAAAAAGAAAAAATGCAAAGAATGGACCAAAGGACGTTCTGTCCCTTTACACCTGGCACTCTAAAGCTTGAATTAATTTAGCTTTTTGAGATGTAGTATATATAGATTTTTCTTGTATGTTTTAGAGAGCTTTTTTAGGTTTTCAGTTTATACTTAGAGTAGAGAGTAGAATTAGCTAGTTATCCATAGTTTTTATAGTAGATTCAGGATCTTAGCTTGTAACTTGAAGATTTTAATTTCCACTGGTAAGCATGTCTAATTACTTTAATTCTCTTTTTCTTCTTGCTCCAGGTAACTAAACCCAGAATTCTAATTATCCCAATTTGGTAAAATTGAGTTTGGGATTATGAACACTTGATTGATTTTTACTTTGTAGTGTGTGATTGGTGATGAGAGTCATCCAATCCTACCCAATTACCTTTATGAGGCTTGAAAGAGCAAGTTTAGGTTGGGTTAGCATCAATTAATAATAACTCAAAGCATAGCCCTTATTTAATGGATTCTCCTAGACATAGGTTGAATTCCAATTGGCAACAAGCAATTGGATAGAAGGGACTTCTCTCCAATTGGAAAAAATTGAAGTAGATTGACACCTATGGTGCTATTCAAAGATACCCATGGGCAGCCTAAGTAAATTCCTTGCATGTTTAGCCTTAGCGCATTCTCAATGCTTCCACATTGGGTGATTTAGCCGGATCAACTCGTAATTGGAATCACTTACCTAGAATTATCTTTAATTGATTACAACCCTAGAATATTGCACTCTCTTATTGTAGTTAATTCTTACTTCTCTCAATTCGAATAGACTCTAATCTTGCAATACTTTTCTTATTAGTACTAGATATTTTAGGGTTCGAGTAGTCTCTATGGGATTCAACCCCAACTCCTTATTGGGTTCTATATTTTTTGCAATCGGTTGCACTTCCTAATACTGAGAGTGGATTTAAATGACATCATTGATTTAGGGGGATCAACCAAAAAAGGGGATACTTCCCTATAATTTTCTCCATATTGAATTAGAACTCATTTTTAAATCTTAGTTAATTATACTCTTTACCACTAATCTGAGTAGTTTCTCAACATACAAATTGTGTTTGAATTGCTTAATAGTGTTTACCTAAGAAAAGTCTCCTTGGATACGATCCCGACTCCATGTTGTATAATTAAAATATATCAATTGCATATACACTCACTAGTTAAGGTGGATCAAGGGACATATCACATACTACCTCAAAGGCCTAAGAAAGAATGATGGGGCCAGAATAGCCAGAGTCGGATCTCTACAGCGTTAGGCTCTCAATCCCAAGCAAGTGTTGCTCAAAGTACTTCGCGATATCCCTCCTTAAATTAGGTGCAATAAGAGACACTAGCATAGTGTCTCATGGAAATAGATGTATGTTATGGATGTGGTATTTGAGACTATTTTCAAAGATAGTTTATGTCAACAAGGTAGGGAATTGATGGTAATGCAGCTTTATCCCAAACACAATAGCTACTCATATAGCTCCTTCACATAATTCTCAAGCCCCATCTAGGTGAAGTACGAATAGAGCTAGAGGGAAGAATCACCTAAAGACTTAGAGGTATCTCTAGATATTACTACAGTTATATTAACAATTTTCACTTTTTATGTTTATGTTCTTATGGATCCTAGATCCATTTTGTCTTATGTATCCCTCTATGTTGCTAATAAATTTTAGACCAGAGGCTGAATGATTATTCGAAATAGTATCCACTCCACTTGGTGAGTCTGTCATTTCTAAACATGCTTATAGGGGTTGTATAGTTACCGTGGGTCATAGAGACAATATAGCTTACCATTTGAATTAGAGATAGTCGACTTCTATGTCATTATGGGTATGGATTGGTTGTCATCATGTTTTGCTACTATTAATTGTCAAACTTAAGTGGTTACATTCTAGTTTCTAATGAACCTATCTTCGAAAGAAAGAGTAATGTCGTGATGCCGAAGGGTATATTGTTATCATAAGTAATGTCGTGATGTCGAAGGGTAGATTTATTTCATACCTTAAAGCGTGAAAGCTAATCTCTATGGAATTCTTGTACCATCTAGTATGTGTAAGGTATACCTATGTTAAAGCACATACTCTTTAATCTATTGCTATTGATGATGAATATCCCGAAGTATTCCCAGACGAACTTCCAAGAATCCCTCCAAATAAGGAGATTGATTTTGAAATTGATGTTCTTCCTGGTATTAAGCAAATATCTATTCCCCCATATAAAATGGCTCAACCAAAACTGAAAGAATTGAAAGAATAGTTGAAGGACATCCTAGACAAGGGATTTATTCGACCAAGTGTCTCACCATGGGGTGCACCAGTCTTTTTTGTTAAAAGAAAAAAAGATGGGTCATCCTGTATGTGTATTAATTACCATCAGTTGAAAAAAGTCACCAAAAAGAATAAGTATCCTCTTCCAAAGATAGATGACTTATTCAAGCAAGTCCAGCATGCCAAGTGTTTCTCCAAGATTGACCTCAGGTCAGGTATCACCAATTGAAAGTCAAAGAAAAAGATATTTTGAAAACAACCTTGGGACATGATATGGATATTTTGAATTCCTCGTAACATGTTTTGTGCTGATGAAGTCCCCAACAGCTTTTATGGTCATCAAGAATAGGGTATTTATGGCATTTAAATCCACTCTTCACAAGGAGGAAGTGTAAACGATCATCGCAATATAAATACCCAAGTAAGAGTCGGAGTCGAATCCACAGGGAATAGCAATTAAATGACACAAAAGTTGTCTATTGAATTGAACTAAATTGCATCTTTGCATTAGAAATAGAAAAATAAATGTCGGGGGAAACTGAGATAACAATTTGAATTAAAATCAACTAAATCAAAATAAGGCAACTAAATTGAATGAACAAATATGAACAAGGGCTAGGGGTGTGCTATTGATGGGGAATTGACTGGATTGGAATTAACTAAAAATTAAATTATTACTCACAAGCATAAATAACCATGGACAAGGTGACACGCGATATTTTTCAACCACTTGGGTATCTTTTTCATTGGATTTTCTTAAATCCCAAGGTCTCAATTAATTATCCACTACGGCTTGGTAAAGAATTAAACTATTTTTAGCTCAACTCTTTAATGGGTGTATGAGAATGGGTTTTAGCTATCTCTAGCCCAACCCCGCATAATCAAGACCCATATACCCATCATTATTTTTTCACCCATATTCTATTCCCCTTTTTTCAAGAAAAAATAGAATAAGTAAACATAACCCACATTTGCAACTATGGATAATTCAATTATAACTTGGAGAAAATAAATGATAT
>JACEIK010011872.1:3031-19238 GCA_018107945.1 Datura stramonium | reverse complement strand
GTGCATGTCATAATTATAGTATTTTGGGTTGTGGTAATATCCTATACATGTTATAGTTACTGAGTCAACTTATGTCATGGTTGTCAGTATACAAATAGACTTAGTATGAGCCCTATCGGCTCCATTTATAACTGTGATTGAGATTTATTATTATTTTATCCCGATATGGTACACAGGTTGGATATATTTTTATTTTACCTCGGTATGGTACACCGGCTAGATATATTTTTATTTCACCCCAGTATGGTGCACCGACTGGAGATATTTTAATTTTACTCTGGTGTGGTACTGTAATGCCCCGGAAGCTCAAAATCAATATCTAGGACTTAATTCAGAAAATTCGAAAAACCACAGAAATGTTGAAGAACGACTAACCTGACGAGTTGTTAGGGTACCCAACGACTCGTCAGATCAATCGTGAGAAGGATGCCAAGATGATGAGTTAGTGTTTCCAACGGGAAACTTCACGAGTCGTGGTCAGGCCCCACGATCCGTTGAGTCACTCGTTTCCAGGACAGGATCCAAAAAGTTGAGAAGTTGGCAGTGTACTTGACGGGTGGTCACCACGAGGCGTCGTCCGTAGGAATGACTCGTTGAGTGACTTGTTACCAGCCTTGTATTATTTTTCCAGGGGATGAGACAGTGTGGTCGATGGCTAGTGACCACGACTCGTTAAGTCACTCGTGGTCACCCATTGAAGATTCTTGGCAGTGTACCTAATGGGCATGACTACGAGTCGTTTTCAGATGCCACGACTCATTAGGTCACCCATTAGGGGCACCTAATAGTTTTTCCCAGCGAACTTCTAAGGACTATTTAGTAATTTCCTATTCTCCCGAGCATTAAACCACGTCGTTTAAGAACTAATTTCAAACGTTTTAATGGGGAAAAATGGTTCCTCCTCTCATTCTCATGCTAATCCTCAAAAGAACATCGTAGAATTCTCTCTCAGAGTATTTCAGAGAAAGGGCTAGGGATAAACTTTTCTCTTCGATTTTTAGGCAGATTCTCCAGGTTTCTTCGCCGGGTATGTGGGGTTTTAGCAAGGGTATTGTCCTTCCATTTCATTTCCAAAGTCCTCCTCAATTTCTTCTATTAGTTTTAAGCCCTAAGCTTTTGGGTATGAGAAGCAGTCATGTTTATTTTCGTTGATTTCACTCAAAACTATGTTTATACTTAATATAATCTTCATAAGTTCCTCATAAAAATGTTAGTATTATTACAAAAGTGGATTTAAGCCCTAACTTTTGAGTAATGATTTTACTTGTTAAATTCCCTCTAGTGAATGAAGAATGCTTTGGGTGGAATTCCTAGAATTGTCTTTCCTTATGTATGTGATGGGTAAATATCCCATGAATCAGAATGATTTTAGTACGTTGAATGAAATTCTCTATTAGCTACGTAGTAATTTAGTCAATTAGAACACAGAATTCTATCAGTCTAGTCTCAGTCAGAATCATATTAGTCTAGCTTCAGTAATATTTTAGCAAACTCAGTGTTGTCCACGAAATGAAAACTGATCTGTTTGACTCCAGTTTTATTTTTGAGGTGTCAGTAGTGCCTCTCAGTTATTAGAACCAGACTCAGATTTATAGTTTTTGGTCAATTAGGTGGTCATGACATTCTAGTATATAGCTCGGACCAGCCCTAGGACCCCAGTTCAATTACAACTTATTCTTAGATGATCACGACGCTTCAAGATAAGAAGCCCTAACCAGTCTAGAACCCAGTTTCAGAACCTGGTCCTATAAGACTCTCAGGGTACATGCAGTTATACATCCCTGACTAGTCTTGGACCCCAGTTTCGAGCTATTATCTTAGTAGTTCAGTTTAGGTTTTCCAGTGAGAGTAGAACTTAGCACCGAGCAGGCTGGGGTTCCAGCGCACCCAGGCTCCCAAAACTACGTTGCCAACATAGGTTACAGTATTACTTGGCCTGATTGGCCTCAAACTTTTGTGATCACCCAGTTCATGCCTTTATACCCTCGCAAGGTATACTGGGTCCTATCGGTGGGGTGTATACATCGACTCCACATCTAGCTCACGTGGATATATGTCGGTTATAGACTCTCCCACTAGTCAGTCCAGTCCAGTATCAAAATAAGCATCTTAGTTTAGTGTGTATCTCAGATTTAGTGTTTTAGAATTAGGGCATGTCCTTGACCATCAGACAGGGTTGTCTTGACCATTTCAGATTTATATCAATAGTTCAGTTCAGCTTACCTGTTGGTCATGGCGTGTCATTTCAGTTCATACTTTATATTCAGTGTGTTTCTCCCACTTACTCAGTACATTCAAAGTACTGACGCATGCTTTTCATGCTGTATCGTTTCATGATACAGCTGTAGGTTCTCAGATTCAACACAGATAGTTACTTCAATTTCAGAGCATTCCATTTCAACATATCAGAGTGTGACTCCTCATCATTCGAGGGCCTTGTTTATTTACTTTAGTTGGATATGGTTTTGTATAGACTTAGAGTTAGCTGGGGGCCTGTCACAACAACTCCTCAGTAGTTGTCTTTCAGACCAGATTCATCTTTCAGAATTGTATCTCAGATGTATTATTTCTTTCTCTACTTTCAGTCTTTACATTTTCTTAAACTGATAATTCTGTTATTTAAAAGTTTCGCTGTGCATGTTTACTCAGAATGCTAGTGTATGATATACCAGGGGTTGACTTGGCGTCACTTGTGGCTTCAAGTACCATGTTATGTCCAGGGTGTAGTCTGGGGTCATGAAAGGTACACCTGCTATAGATATTTTTATTTTACCCCATTGTGGTACACCATATGGATGAATTCTACACATTTATGGTCAGCTAGTCGCCGGTATTACAGTTATAGTTTTTTGTACTTGACTTAATGCATTTTCATCTCATAATAAGTTATTATCAAGTTTCAGTTTCTAGGATTCCAGGTTGGTACTATTCCTCATTCCTAGTTCAGTTATATTGAGTTCACTTCTGTTACAGTGAGTTCTTATCAATTACAGGTTGAAGAGTTCCATGTTCCTTTATATGTTTATTTATTGATTCAGTTATTATAGGATTGTTATCTCATTCGTCGTTGGTGTTCTTCCAATCTCTACGCATTTCATCGCTCCAAAGGAAATTCCCTCTGCCCCTACCATACTCCAGCTTGGTAGTTTCCTTATTTATAGTTTTAGCCTTATATACAAGTACATTTCATTCGTATTGATGTTCCTTCACCTGGGGACTTGCATTTGTGCCGCAAGTGTAGGTAGAGGCGGGCATGTCCAGTTGCTGTAGCGGTTCATTAGTCAACAAATATGCTGGTATGTCCTTTCTTCCTGGAGCTAGGGCTTAGTTATTTCAGCATGAGTTTTGAGTCATAGCTATGGGTAGGTCGGAGCCCTATTTCGACCATCAGTTTCAGTTTACTCTTTAGAGGCTTTGTGGACTTAGTGTGTATAGGGTTATTCAGTTTGTGGCATTGTCGGTTTTTTGTTGTATGTTTTAACATACTCATGCCCTTTTCAACATTTTTTTTTATAGTTGAGACCTTATAAGTCCAAATGTTTACTCCTATTTACTGTGACAGGTGCTTTAGATGATTTAAGTGTTACAGTTATAGATGAGGTATAGCCGGCTCCTCGGTCAATCAGGTATCAGAAGCCAATCACACCCTCCCCTAGTTTTAGGGCATGGAAGACATAGTATCAGAGTAAAGTCGTGTCCTAGAAAGTCCACAAAGCCATGTATAGTAGGGTCTTTCTTATGAGTATATTGTGCACCATACTTATAATTAGGAGGCTACAGGGAATTTAGGAGTTGTTTCACTTTGTTCATTAATAAATCGTGCTATAGAGCAAAGATGTAAGCAATCTTTGAAATCTAATTCGTGCCTATGTTTTCGAATTCTCCTTCAGTAAGGCAAATGGCTATGAGATTTATTAGCACTAATATTGTAAAGGGTTCTAGTCGTCCTATTGTCTATTAAAGAAATAGATTAGAGGGTTGAAGTGAGTTTCTCACTCCCCGTACCATAGTTCTTTTAGGTTTTAGTTGGAGCAATTATGGAAAAAGGGATTCAACCCCTCCTATTGTCCCAGTTCAAGTGGAGCTAGGAGGAAATAGAGTTGTTGATGCTCAAACACCTATTGTACCTTCAGGTGTATGAAAGGGGGGATAATTTGAGAAAGAATTTGGATGTTAACTCGAGTGGTGGAAATTCAAAATCAGCAGTTGGAGTCGATAACAAGATCCAAGGGAAGCTTTCCTAGAGTTCTAGGGCCCGTGAGTTTTTGAGCTTAAGTCCTCCAGTCTTTACTGGATTTGACCTAGATGAGGACCCACAGGTTTTCATTGATAAAATATATAGAATACTGCGTATTATGTGAGCAATGGGAATAGATTATGAATGAAGCTCATTACTCTCGATATTCAGTACACCTAGGTGCCACGAAAATGTATCGTGACCTGAGGCAGCTATATTGGTGAAACGACATGAGAAAGGATATCAGAAGTCTTGTGACTCAGTATCCTAATTGGCAATAGATGAAGGTTGAGCACCAGAGTCCTGGAGGTCTAATGTAGGATACAGAAATTCCAACCTGAAAATGGGAGGTGATTAATATGGATTTTATTACATGATTGCCTCGAACGAGCAAGAAACATGATTCTATATGGGTAATAGTTGATAGATTAACTAAATCAACTCATTTCTTGCTAGTTAGGACTACATATGTTGTAGAGGATTATGCTAGACTTTATATACAGGAGATAGTTCGCCTATATAGCATCCCCCTATCTATTATTTCTGACAGGGTGGTCAGTTTTGGGCACTCAGGTAAGCCTCAGTACCATATTTCATCCACAGATAGATGGACAGGCTGAACACACCATTCAGATGCTTGAAGATATGCTGCGTGCCTGTGTGTTAGATTTTGGCGGAAGCTGGGATAATCATGTTTCTTTGATTGAGTTCGCTTATAATAATAGCTACTAGGGAGTATTCAGATATCCCCATATAAAGCTTTATATGGATGAAAGTGCAGGTCGCTAGTGGGCTGGTTTGAACTCAGTGAGGTAGATTTATTGGGGCCAGTCTTAGTGCAATAGGCTATTGAGAAGGTTAAACTTATTAGTGATCAACTTAAGATGGCCCAAAGCAGGCAGAAGTGTTATGCGGATGTACGCTGTTGAGCGCTGGAGTTTGTTGCTGATGATTGGGTCTTCATGAAAGTGTCTACTTTGAAAGGTGTCATGCAATATGTTCGAAAGGGCAAGCTGAGCCCTAGATATGTTGGACCTTAAAGAGTTATCCGCAGGATAGTCAAAGTAGCCTATGAGCTGGAGTTGCCGTTAGAGCTAGTGGAAGTCTATCCAGTATTTCATGTGTCAATGTTGTGAAAGTGTATAGGAGACCTAACCTGTGTTATGCCTGTCGATGATGTTAGGAATTTTGAGGAGATGACCTATACCAAGGTCCCAGTTGGTATTCTTGATCGGCAAGTCAAGAAACTTCACACCGAAGAAGTCACCTCAGTTAAAAGTATTGTGGTGAAGTAATAACATCGAGGAAGTTACTTGGGAGGCTAAAGAAGAAATGAAGAAGAAATATCCTCACCTGTTTATGATGTTGATGTGATATTGAGGTATGTATTTGATACCTAAGTTACTGAGTATGTATTTTGAAGCATGTTAAGTGAAGTTAATTCTCATTCGAGGATGAATGTTCCTAAGGCGGGAAGGATGTTGCATCCCAGAAAATTTCTAGTGATTATTTGATGTTTATATGTTATTTCAAGGGAAGTACGGGCTGTGTATTGGTTGTAGGTGAGGAGGGAAACAAGTACGAATGAAAAAACGAAATGTATGTGAAGTTCATAAGTAAGGGTCAACTTTAAATGATCCTATCTCCCAATCTATAATGAGTTAGGAGTCTTCTGACCTATCAAATTAAAGGTTTTTGAGTCTAACTTTAGAACATCAAACCTTTCATCTATCGGAGTTTTGAGTGAGAAGTTATACACATTCTTTCAAAGCACCCCGAGCAGTGATGTGAGCATGACACCCTAGTGCATCCACTGCCCTAACTTCAAAAATCAAATTTTTAGTTGTGAAAATCATTTTCATCCTAACCTAAATCGACCAGATTTCTGAGGATTCCATTTTTCTCTCAATTCCGGTAGCTAGAACAAAGAAAATCAAGGAGGAAACATCAAGCTAAGTTCAAACAAATCACAAGACAAGTGGAGAATTCTTTGCCATGTGTGCTAGAGACTGTTTTGGAGCTCATTTTGAAAAGGTTTTGAAGGTGATTTGCTGCATTTTAAAAGATGTATCTCCTTCCTATATATCCATCTTTGAATAGGTATTGGTACCAATAGTAAAGGTAAGGATTTCGCCCCCTTTATACCCCTTAAATTGCAAGCAAAAGGGCTGGAATTTGGCAGCTACATTAGCTGCCGTTGGATTATTTTGAGCTGAGTTCTTGCTTTACTTTTTAGGATCTTTGGCAGTTATTTTGCTGTAAATATACCTCATATTGAGTGTAAGGACTACAACATAATTTAAGTAATTTTCCCTCTTATTTTTTTACTCAAAAGCTAATGGAAACAAGAAGCGAAAATGGCTAAAATGCTGTTAATGTTGCCATGTGTGTTGTTTTTGTGGCTACTGTTGGTGTTACATTTTGGCTGGATATCTTGGATTGAAAAAACCTTTTAATTTGGTTATAAACTCAATTAATTAAAGGGGATACGTGCTGGTTTTTACAGGAAAGAAGAGTCTAAAGAAAGCTCATCGAAACGAGGTATGTAAGGCACTCTTTATCTCTTGAATTTCAAACACGAATTCGTGCCAAGGATGAATCCGACATTCCCTTGTACTTATGCTTATGTAGTATCATATTATGGTTCTTCCAAGGAGTTATAATTACATATTAGGTTATGCATTGCTAAAGAGTTAGAACACATGAATGTAAAGTGAAAAGGGCAATTGCTTTCGATTATGGTCATAGTTGTAAATTGGGTCTAAAGTCTCCTTAGCATAGGAACTGTGATCTGGTCCTTTACATTATGTTATGTATTTGTGGTATCAAAGGTTTTTTACATTATGGTTGTGAAGGAAATTGGTTAACATGGCAAGACAACAACGCCCAGATGAACCTAACATTTGAAATCAGTTTTAACTCAATAAGGGCTAACGAGGGTAATGAAATTAAATTGCCTTAAAATAGTTTCCTATCCTATTATATGCATTTTTATGGTAGTTGGGGTCATGAGAAGGTTCCACTGGTCCCTCTCCCTTAAGCTAAGCGACTAATTAGCGCATTTCTTAATTAACCGATATGTTAAACTTGGAAAATAGAACTCGAACGTGTAAAGTATTGATATTTCTATGGAACCATCTTTATGGGTAGGTTATACATAGTATGTTGATATTAGCAGGCTATACAAAAACCATAATATATGTATATGCTTATGCTTATTTTCAAGTTACATGCTAAGGTGGCAAGGATTGCCTTAAGAAAGTCGCTATATGTTTATTAGAGCTCTTGAGTTATCTAGGCCTCCTGAGAATTGTTTAAGGCTTTAAGTAGACACATTCAATGTTCTGAAGGTTGTATATGTGTAAGGAAGTTAACCCAAGTGTAAAAGTTGCGGAGTTAGTAGCAAAAGAAAGATAAGAATAAATATTAGACCTTTTAAGGTAATATGTGAGTTATGTGCTCTCTGTCTGTAATTGATTTCAAGAACCTTTGAATGATGTTAAAATATAAGCAACCTGAGTTTTAATATATAAGGTTGTCAATTAGGTAAAAAAGGTAAGTGCGTATAATAATTTCTAGAATAGTGAACAGGAGAGTAAAAAATTAAGTTGGAAATGACGAATCATGTTTGGAAAAGAAGTTAAGATGAATATGGAAACTAGAACTTAAGGTTGTTAACTTAGATGATAAGGGTTACTATTATGAATGAGCTCGGCAAATGGCTAGCAAGATTTACCCTGTTCTAAAGACGTTTAGCAAAAGAGTTATGAATAAAGTTGTTTATATTCAGTTTGTATTAAGTTGATGAATGGCCAGTAAAGTGTTAACTTCTTATGAAATGATTAGAATTGAATATTTTTGAGATGTTAACTCAAGTTAAAGAGAAGTTCTTCGTCGTACTTTTTAAATAGTTATCTTTGATTATTTATTCTAAGTGTTGGATTATTTTTTCAAGTTTTAAGGGATTTTTCTTGGAAGTTTCTAAATTATTTATAATGCCGTTAAGCTTCCCTATGCTCCTCATATACTGTAAAGTTTCACACGAGCCATTCCTATGTTGTCTAAAGCACGACTATAAGTCTTTATTTATCTTAAGGCAGCCTCTAGACATTGCCTACCATTTTCATGTTAAAGAGCTCAGAGTTTGAGATATGCGAGCTATGTCTTCCTATTCATAAGTTACATTGAAATGTGATATGATGTGTAACGAACGAGGTACGATCACAATTCATGATATGAAAGTATGAAAGCCAAATGAGTATAAGCACGAAATGAATGTTAATTTTGTTAATATAAAATGTTAAGTTCAACTATTCCTCCCTGCAACTCGTGTTAGAGTTGCTAGGAGATGTTTAAATTCATGACTTGTGTCTACATAGTCTTTATGATATTCCAGTCCTAATAACTCCTTAGAAGTCATTCATAATATTTGTATGTATTTAAATACTAAATGAAACTCCTATATGTGCACATCATAACTATAGTATTTGGGGTCGTGGTAAGATCCTATACATGTTATAGGTACTGAGTCAGCATATGTCATGGTTGTCAGTATACAGATAAACTCAGTATAAGCCCTATCGGCTCTATTTATGACTGTGATTGAGAATTATTGTTATTTAATCTTGATATGGTACACCATCTGGAGATATTTTTATTTTACCCGATATGATACACTGTATGGATATATTGTTATTTTACCCCGATATGGTACACCGATTGGAGATATTTTTATTTTTACCCCGGTATGGTATACCGACTAGAGATATTTGAATTTTACCTTAGTCTGGTACACCGGTTGGAGATATTTTTATTTTACCCCGATGAGGTACACCGACTGGATGAATTTTATATATGGGTTTATGTTTGGCTGGTCGCCGGCATTAGATTGATAGTTTTTTTTGTGCATTACTTAATTTCATTTTTATCTCATTATAGAGTTATTATCAATTTTCCACTTCCAGGATTCCAGGATGTTACTATTCCTTATTCCTGGTTTAGTTATCTTGATTTCACTTCTGTTATAGTGAGTTGTTATTAATTACAGGTTGCAGAGTTCTAGGTTATCTTTATCCTTTATATGTTTATGTGTTGATTTAGTTATTATAGGATTGTTATCTCATGTTTACAATTTCAACCTTACATACCAATACATTTTATTCATACTGACGTCCCTTCATTTGGGGACCTGCATTTGTGCCGTAGGTGCAGGTAGAGGTCGGGATTGCCAATTAATATAGCGGTTTGTGAGATCAGCAGATGTGATGGCACGCTCCTTTGTTCCTTGAGCTAGGGCTTAGTTTTAAGAATGAGTTTTGAGTCATAGCTATGGGTAGGTCGGAGTTCTATTTCGACCATCAGTTTCAGTTTACTCTTTAGAAGCTTTGTGGACTTAGTGTGTACAGTGTTATTCAGTTTGTGTCCTTGTCGACTTTTTGTTGCATGGTTTTGTATACTCATGACCTTGTCGTAATTTCATTTGTTGTAGTTAAGACCTTATAGTTCTAGATTACTCCTATTGACTATGACAAGTGGTCTAGACAGCCTAAGTGTTACAGTTATAGATGAGGTATAGCTAGGTCCTTGGTCAGTCAGGTATAGGGATGCACTCGCACCCTCCCCTAGTTTTGGTGCATAACAATGATACATCTTGGTGGAACCTGGGTGGATAGAGTACTTGGAGATATGAGCTTCCGTTAGTATCTGTTTCCTCAAATCATCTATATTTGCACTCACAACCTGCCTTGGCAATGGAGCACACCATCTCCCCCTTTGGATTTTTAGGACTGCTTCCTTCAACTTGAGCAGGATTGGGTCCTCATCTTAATTTGACTTAATCTCCACCAACAAAGAGGACTCTATTACATTTTGAACTATGACTCCACCCTCTTCTGAATCTATCAACTGTACTATTAACTAAGCTAGGTTGTGAACATCTTTGGCCAGTTCCTTCTTTTCATCCTCAACATGAGCAGCATTCCTAATAGTGTCATGACCCGAACATAGGCTCAAATTGAGACCCAAGACGACGAACTCGAGAGGCTCCAAGTCGGCCCATGGCATCAACATGACATCTAAATTCAACATAATCAAGCAGAAGTATAACATATATAATATAGAGAAAGTATGAAAATATCATAACATCTGAATACATAACACAAGGCTGAAACTAAATATATGCTATGCATGAAAAGTCTCTACTATTGAATAGTTGATGGGAAAAGACTCCAACTAACTCACTATAGTATGAAACTGAAAATACTAAATACAACTAATAAAGGGCCCTCGGATGATGAGGACTCACCAACCGAGATTGGGAGATGCTAATACTGAGAGTGTGGCTAATGACGGGTCTGAGCTTGAATATCCGAGCTTGTATCATGAAACAATATAGCATAGAGTATGCGGTCAGTATGTGAAATGTACCGAGTATGCAAGGTAAGTAAAACTGATAGTTAAAATACATAAGACTTCATAAGAATAGGACAACATAAACGTAAAGTAAATATCAGAACATCACATGAGGGCTCAAGGTTTTCAAATAATTCATAACTCATTCATAATATTAATCAAGGGAAAACTTTATAGAAAGTTAACTTGAGCCAAAGAAACATGACATAACAATGCAAAGAAAAAACATGCCGAACAATGGAAGGACTCATCATTGTCATGCCCCACCTTGGGATGCATGACTGGCACCTAATGCCATACTGGGGTTTGGACTAACCTGGCTGGCCATAGGTACATCCGGTGCCTACAAGTGACTCAAATTTGAGAAAACAAACTGCTATATCTCAGTTGTAAACATAGCCTCAGGTTGAAAAGTCCACGCAATACCTGTAAAAGAAAAACGGCTAACCCAGCCAACATAACAATAATAGGGATCCTATGCGCGCCGAAAAGACCACCATGTTGTCTAGTTATAATAAAAATGAAAACAAGCAGCTATACTAGGCCCCACATGGCCAATGCATAAAATAAGACACACATGGCCCCTACACGGCCAACAACAACCAACCAACTGAATACTATTTTCTACAATCCTCCAGTTGTAGAAATATGGGTTGGGATAGGGCCCCGACCTACCCAGATGTTGTACAGATAAAAGACAAATAAACCTCAACAACCTGGCAACTTCGAATGAAAGAAACTGGCTGAACTACTGACTCTGAATAGTTGCTAGGAGATCTCACAATCTTTCTATCTAAACCTACAGGAAAGTATGCAGCGCCCCATAGTTGGGTGTCAGTACAATATGTACCAAATATGTAAGGATTTAATGAAAAGCTAAATAAATGCTGATAAAGATCTAAAAGTGAATCACAAGAAGTGGCAGAAATTAACCTGTAAGCTTTCTTATCCATAACCTGCATCTAGTAAAACACTATATGTATACGAGCTAAGACTGTACAATTATACCCTCATAATCTATAATTAGCAGGAAATAATACAAACAAGAACCTAACTTGACCCCCATAAGCCTGGAAGGTACTACCAACACAAAATAACCCGCTCGGGGCCCCCATTAGCCCTGGTGAGCACACTCCAATCTATATACCCCTAATGCGGTCAATATGGTTCAACCGGTAATGGTAGCCAATCTACTCGGCTCCTAGGTCTGCAATTGAGCCTTCTTGTCTCCTGTAGTGTGTTCGAGCCCGGAGAGCTCTTGTAACTGCACCCTGGGCACACAAGGCTCAATGAGGTTTAGTGATGTCTATAATACATAAAAATAGAATTATAGCCATGGATGGACTGTAATATGGCCCTAGGTCCTAAATATAGTCCCTTGAGACAACATATAACTCCATGGAGCAATCCATATAACCCTGAAGGCCATGAAACAACTAGTAACCCTAAGTTTGGTCAACGAAAGGCTATATAGGGTAGGTCAATCCCAACCAATATACTGCATTTTAGTATCAATCTAGCCACGCAAAAAGGCGTATCTGGCTCTTAAGGACTAACGCGACTGCTACTCGCCCTACAATAGTCTGTATAGCTACTAACAGGCGCACCTCGTGTGCCTATATCTGATCAGAGTATCCTGATAGTGATCATAATCTCTAATGGTCTAGACCATATAGGAAGAAATCTAGAGGGGCCTAAATGATACTCTGAATTGTCCTGCTAGGACAGTGATAGCTCATAAGTGAATCGTAAGTTCGCGGACAACCAACTATTTAGTTCTTCTCCTTGAACAACTGTAGGGCTACTACTTAATCGGACATGCTCTTGAGAAGTCAGCCCTAACCTTCCCCAAGCGGTTTACTATAATTCCTAGCCTGAAGGTAAAACTGTACTACTGTGTTTCTAGTTTTTTATATCTTAACTTGGTCTATTCAGATTTCATATATCTTCCCTGGCAATTCCTAAACTTGTAAGCAGTTTATCTAGACTTAGCCACTCACGACAACCTGTACCCAAGTGTCTTATAAGGGCCGGCTGGGGTGTTAGGCCCGCATTAAACTACTGATAAGGTTTCGTCCTTAGGGTACCCATGGGTCTATCTGACTTGTACAACTGGGATGGCCTCTTGAGGGACCTGTATGGAAAGCACTAAGTCAACTAAAACTAATAACCACTGGCAGTAGCTAACTAGATGGAAGGCTATCACCCAGTTCCCTAGGAAACCCTAGTTTAGCTAACTCTAAAATATGGCCAACCTATCCAAATTCTGGCCTTGGAGGCGTAAAAGTATGCCAACGGCCTCTGGTGAGCTTTACTAACTTTACAGGCATCAAACTAAAAAATATATCGCCCGACAGTCCCGATGCTGTCTAACTTACCAAATCAGGCCCAATAGTTAACCATAACGTTCTAAGGCCTTGGAAAGACAACAAAACATTAGAATGAAGGAATAAGACTTAACATACCTCGAATATTGATTCTCATTTATTTGATTATTTTCAACCTGTAGCCAACAATTCCATTCAATTGCGGCCTTTAAGCTGAGAAAATAAGGCTATTTTAATAGTAGGAATCAATGAATAATAGTATCTTTTAATAGGGTTAACTATAACTTCAAATCCATTTCATTCGGCTGAAAACTTACAATTTCTCGATAGTTTAGAAGGTAGAAATGCTTACCTATTGCCTGTGGCCATTTAGAATCTAATTTGGAGCAACTCCGACAACCTTTATTCGGCGGGGTTCTAGTGTACCGTGCGAATTTTCAAGAAATAACTCTGCAGAGATTCTTTTCGTTGGCTGAGAACCTTTCACCTAAAGTTAATTTGCATTTGGACAGCGTTTGACTATGCAAATCGACAAAAAATTAGAGAAATGTAAAGAGAACCCTTCGTCTCAGCCGAGGGTCTATTTTAGGAAATTTTTAGAATGAATTAAATCCCTTAATTAAACATAAATATAGGGAGACAGTGGATGGGAGGCGTGGTGCCCCGCCCACAACACCAAAAGTCGGGCGCGATGCGCCACTCAAAGCACCGGGGCAGGAGTGCGATGTGCTGCTCCTTGCACCCTGCCCCGGGCTTCAGTCTCCTACTCGCTCTATACCGGGCTCGTATGTTCATTCCTCGAGCCCTTTTTCATATACGTCATACTCCAAAAATTTCAACATATATACGCACACATCAATTAAATGATAGAAACTTACAGGGTGTAACATCATCCCCCTCTTAGGAACATTCGTCCTCGAATGTAATCTTAAGCTTAAGAGACTCAACCCTTGTTAACTATTGCCAGGGAAATTTTGCAGAGTCTCATCTATAGCGTGGACTATCCAGAAACCTAAAATGTAGAAAATTCCAACACCGGCATCTCACAGGACACTATCAACAACTACTCTACAACATCCAGTGAATAACTGAACAATATTGATAGTATAAGCTATCAAATAAAAACTGAACATCTGTCTTACTTCAACTTGCTCAATCTGGGTCAGGTCTAGAATAAAGGAGGGTATCTAAACTTCATGTCGTCCTCAGCTTCCCAAGCAATTCCTTTTTCCTTTCTGTCCCTCTATAACACTTGCTAGGCTACAACTTTGGTTCCCAAGATTGCCCTTGCGGACTTTCCAATCTAATATAACTATTGGAGTCTCTTCGTAGGATAACTCTTCTATAACCTAAGCATTCTCAACTAGTTCAACCTTAGAAAAGGTTTCCTACGCGCTTGCATAGTATTGATGAGCAGATCCTAGCCCCGAAGGCAACTCTATCTCATAGGACATTTGGCCGATCTCCTGGAGGATCCAATACAACTTATTGAATCTAGGGCTGGGCTTGCCCTTCTAGTCAGATCTCATAACTCCCTTCATTGGCAAAGTTTTCAAGAATACCCAGTCGCTGCTTCAATCCTTAATTCCCTACACCATACATTAGAGTAGGATTTCCGATGGCCCTGGGTTGCCAGTATATCTTTTTTAGTGAGTTTAACTTTCTTTGTCTGCCTAATGTATTAGTTTGCCCGGTTCAACTATCCCCAGTTTACCCACTTCTGGTAATCATATAGGAGCCTGCATTTCCGCCCATAAAAGATCTCGAAGTGTCTGAATCATGTGCTTTGCTTGGCTATTTGTTTGGTGACAAGAAGCCGTGCTCAAATTATCCTACGCCCCAATCTGTTCTAATAGCTTCCAAGAACCTAGTTGTGAGTTGTGCCTCTCTGTCAGAATTTATTAGATACTGGAGCTCCACATAGCCAATCTACTTCTTAAACATTTAACTCGGCATAATCTTTAGCTGAAACATAATTCCCTCCAACGAGACATGAATTGATCTCGTTAGCCTTTCTACACTGACTTAAATAATGTCAATTTACACCTGGTATGAGGTAACCCTATTACTGTATTCATGTTGATTACTATCCACTTCCTTGAAGGCCCGACCATCTCGTGAATTGGCTTGCTCGATTCCTGCTGTCCAAACTTCCCTAGATGGTCATTGGAGCTTTGTGCTACGACTCAACAATATCTTCCCTCTTCCAATTCCATCAGTAGGTCACTCTTTACAACCTGATTCATTTTCGTTACACTCTGGGTGGAGGGAGTACAATGCACCTTTGTTATAGTCTACTAACGAAGCCCTGCCACCTTTGGAATGTATAGTCGATCTCTGGGTATCACGACTCCGCCCCTTATTATCTCAAAGGCCAATGACTTCCCACTGGGCCTTGTCTCTGGGCTGTACTAGGCTAGAGTCTCCGTGTCGTCACTCCTTTACTTCCACAGCTGGTGGTGATGTTTCAATATTCTAGGTTACAAACCTCACTATCCTTTAAATGTCAGCCTGATGCTTATTTCTTGACATCCAATGGTGATTCCATGCTCTGTCAACCTACTATAGCCTGGAGGTGATTCTATTTTCCTCCAGAGTTAGATATTCGCGCGTTCCCCTTACTTCTATAGGCTGAGATCTGGGATTCGTGCCCCCTTCATCTTACTAACAAGGATACTATTGACCAAGTCTACTAATCTATATCGTTCTGACTCGTACTCAACCAATTTTTCCCATGTAGTCTCTCTATCCATGACATAACAAACTAGGGCCATGGCTATCATTCTGCAGGTATATTCTACCATCATTAGCACACTGCGCGGAATCAACCTATTTCTGACTTGAGATTTGCTATTACTGGGGGTTTATCGCTTATGGACTCTCACACGCACTTGAGTACTACTGGAAATCTTATCTGCCCTCCTAATTTATTACCATGAAGGTTTAGGTAACTTATTAAACACTAGGGGTCTCAACCACTTTCTAATCCTTCTCGGAGTCAACAATTCTAGCCCTCCTTTACTATGTATTCTGGGCGACATGGCATTGATACTTATGCTTACTATTGTACTGAAAGAACAAATTGGGAAGTAGAAAATAACCCTATCATTCTATAGCGGGTTAAGGCATGAAATTCAACCACTCTAAAGGTTGGAGGTACAAACCTCGCATAATCCTTCGTGTATTTCAGGTAATCCAACGTTAACTGTTGTCCCTGCCTAATTTTAAATGT
>JACEIK010011870.1:10222-25221 GCA_018107945.1 Datura stramonium | reverse complement strand
TAGCCAGGGCAAATTCATAATTCAATTTTAAATATAGAAGCTACCTTTTCATTTTTAGTATAATATTAATTTTTGGACACGTACATTACATGTATATCTCCACATTGCTAATAGTAAGAATATCTTAAAATAATATTAGCATATATGTGCAATGAATTACAAATTTGAAGAAAAATTTGCAAGTTCAAATTGATGAATACAGAGCCAATTCAACTGATATGTATAAAACATTGTTTAGCATTAGTATAAATTGTATAAAAAATTGATTGATATATGTCTTCCTTAGGATGTCTAGTAGTTCATTGTCAATATCATGTTGTACGTTTATAAGTAAATAGTAGTTATTTATGACGGAAATTTTTTATGGTCATTGACGTGTAAAAATTTGATTGATGTATATAAATCATAATTGTATGTACAAGTATCAGTTATGTGATTCAAAATTATAAGTCTTTGCTCATCTATGAATTTGAAAAAAAAAATATAAATTAAATTATTTGAATATAATCATATTACGAAATGTAACATGATTTGTGTCTCTCCTTTTACTGTTTTTGAACAACTCTCTCGTTTTACTTGCCTTAGAGAAAAAAAAGGATTAAATATATTTCTAACTCTAAAATTTCATATAGTTTAATTTTATTTTGATATATGTGAGTGGAATAATTATCTATTGCTTAAAAGCTAGTCAATTGCCATATAAACTATTCATCCCTCAGTCACATACATATCAAACTTACTACATCCACATAATAGGTTATAAGCATGAATGGTCCATCTCTTTGAAAGAAAGCGAACCATAGAGAAATAAAATAAAATTTCTCCTTAAAAAAAGCCAATTTATATTTAAAAAAATAAATACGCATCTATTTGTAGATGATGTTGAGAAGATATGTTATTTATTATATGAAAAAAAGTCAAAATTGATAACTCCTTTAACACCTTTTGTAAAATGAAGGATAAAAGATATAATTTGTCCATCAATAATAATAACCATCAGTTAAATTTTTTTATTAATTTATCTTAATTTTGATAATTTAAACTGTAATAAAAATATATATAATTACTATATGGAATATTTATCGAATTTAATTGTAAATGAAGATGAACTATCACATCGATTATTTTGAAGGGTTTTAAGTGTTCAAGCCATATATGTCAATTGAATTAACAAAAATGAAGTTTAGGTTTTTATTTTCATTAAATTCATGATAGAAATATAAAGAGAAAAACTTATTTAAACTATTTAAGTCATAACCTGCACAAGAACAAAAGAATTAAAGAAATGATCAAGTAGTCCTTTTTGTTGCTCAAAGATTGAACTCAAGTACTAAAGTAAATTTTTAAAAATTCTTAAAAAATGTAAACGTAAGAATTAAAAGTCTATAAAATATTCCCTCACCAATTATAAGAAAGATATTGTACCTCTTTAGCAGAGAAGAAGAGCACACATCAAGCAACAAAATTCATAAGAGAAAAAAAATTGATTAGACATAGAAGAGATTTGAAGATACGTTATTCACAGTGCATTTTATAGAATTTTCCAAAGAAAATGAAAATTTTTAATAACGATTGGAAGTCGAAATTAAGGAGTAAATATGTGAGCTAGACAGATGAAGAACACTTTAATTATCAATTATTTATAATTAGAATTTAGAATTACTCATATTAACTTTTAAAGGATAATTTGATAATTTAATTTTTCACTTAGGTTCTTTCAACCTTTAAAATAGTATAGATAAATAGATAGATGATGATTTATTTATTATTGATAGAGTTATTTGATGGCATGTATGAGTCCACCGCTAGTCAAGGGACCAAGTCCTTGGACTGTCAACAACAAATAATCAAGCAACAAGTAGCTCAGACAGTAAAAGTAAAAGACACAAGATGTTTACGTGGAAACCTCCTTACTCAGGAGAGTAAAACCACGACCTACCTCGTAGGATTTCTCAACAACTTCACTAAGTTCGAGCAGCAATGATTACATACACTTGTAATCCATAGGATTTAAACTCTCAATCCTACCACTCTTGCAATACCTCTATTGAAAGACTACAAGGCAATAACTCTATTGCCGAATCTCGAACCAGCTACCTCTAACTGGTGCACAATGGCTAACTCTAGCCCAACTACCAACTAACTTTAGTTGATATAATTCCAGCTAACTCTAGCCCTACCACCAACTACCTCTAGTTGATGACTCTTTTTGAAGATACAAGAAGAGCAACAAAAGAAGTACCTACACCAACTTCATAAGGAGAAGAGTAGGTTTCACATTTTGAACATATTACAAAGAATCAAAAATAAAAAGTATTAAGAGACAACGTGAGTTAATTATGATCGGGTCCTTTGTTGTTGATGAGCTTTGTTCTTGGTGAGCACCTGGCGACTTTTGCAGAGGATATTTCAATTACAAATATGCAAAAATTAGAGTTTGATTTTGGTCATCTTTATCCATATAGGAGAGGCCAAAAATCTAGAAGCAATCCCATTAGTTAGTACATCTGTCTTGCTGCAACTTTGCTGCAGTTTCACCAACCATCGCAAATAAAGGTACACTTTACAGCTATACATTGACTTTCTAACACATGCACGAATCCAATCCCTGTAGGAGAAGTAAAGTGTGAACCTGGTTGACTTATTAGTTTGTCAATCATCAAAACCAAGAGTACAACATTTTTCCCTTTTTGATGATATCAAACTAGTGCTAGTAATAGACTTCTCAAAGTTTTTCCTTATCACTAGCATCTATTTCTCCACAAATGTGAACCTGGTTCTCTTACCAGTTTTTCAATCATCAAAATCAAGATAATAATATTTTTTTCCTTTTTGATGATGTCAAACTAATGCCAATAATAAACTTCTCAAAGCTCCCCCCTATTACTAGCATCTATTTCTCCAAAAATGATAACCTGATTCTCTTACCAGTTTATCAATCATCAAAACCGAGAGTATAACATTTTTTTCCTTTTTGATGATGACAAAAATACATTTTAAAAGGTGATTTTTTAAGCTTCATTCCTCCATCACCAGTTTATTTATTTGTTTCCCCTTTCTAGTTATTCTCTCCTCCACTCTAGATTTGCTTCCCCATCTCACAGAGCCCCCATTTCACCAGTTCCCTTCATTTTTCTCCCTTTTCATTTAGATCTTTATTCCCCCTCTCAAGCTGCTTCTGTCTCCATCATGATTACTTTTCCCTTTAGACATCATAAAAAAAGACAAGCAGTAAATCAAATAGAGTAAAAATAGCACTATATTAACTCATGGTCACTAGGGCAACACTAACATGAATAAGAAAGAAATGACAAAAGAAGAGAGAATAATAGAAGTAGGGGCAAGATAATTCTTCATTCATTTAGATTAAAGCATCATACAAATACAAACAAAAATACATTGTCAAACAATCTGAATCTCTCCATATAAAACAGGGACAAAGGGGTGAAGAGGATAAGGAAATAGAGAAAGAGGAGGTAAGAACAACAGTGCATTTGGAGAGGAAAAAAGGAATAAGGACTTAAGAACTAGATCATTTATGTAGCAACAAAGTCATTCTCTCATTTGCAGTGTCATGTGCCTACAGTAGTTTCTGGGTCCCATACCTTGGCCTTTAAAGTGTCATTCTCCTGACGGAGAGCATTCATGGGACCTCGTTCCTCTATTGGGGTAGCTAAGGCTTTCAGTAAGGCTGCCTTCAAGTGCATAATCTCTGCATCCCATTGAACCAACAACCCGGTCAACCTCTCCACTTCTGCATTGCACTTTTCCTGGGCGAAAATTAGACCTGAGATCACAGACTGACCCCCTACACCAACACATCGATGTACACACTCATATTCCTCTAAGGTGGTGAGAGTAATCATCTTCTTTCTGGTCCTGCGATCCCTTGTCCACAGGTGACCTTAAAAAAATCGAACACTCAATTCAAGGTAAATCTATATGCCAACCCATGATTATCACCCTTGACCATCAGCACCTTACGCATGTATTCAATCATAACTGTCAGTAGACTAATCACCTTGAAGGTACTAAGAGCCTCCATGATGAAGGGATTAGATATGCCCATGATTTTTCGCTTTTCAGTCCGAGAAAGAAGAAGGTTGTTCACAAATTCGAATACTAGTTAGTACTCGCCTTTCATCTGCCTTTTGAAAAGTCTCACCCCACTTAGGTTCTCTAGCTTTTTGATTAGGAATAAAGAATTTTTTTGGTTGCATTGTTCTTCCACAGACCTGATCCCCTCAGTAGGAACCTCCAAGATCTACCCAAGCACTTTTTCATCAAGGGTTATGTTGACCCTTTTCACCTTTGTGATCAGCTCCTTCCTTTCAACAGTAAACATCACCTCATGATAGAATTCTTGTACTTCTTTCTCATGCAGCTCAAGAACGGTGGAGTGAATTGATGGCTCCATGCCTGATACACAATCATCTCCATTAGATCCATCATCCCCTCCATGTTGGCAATATCAAGATCAAAGACCTATCCTCTCAACACTTTATGAGTTTTCAGGATTTCTGTCTTTCCTCTCCAGTGAGACAGTGCACTGGCCCTTTCTGATCAGTAAGCCTGGAGAAGGCACTAGGTCCCTTAGTTTATGGAGTCTTACTTTCCTCTACTTTCTTGGATTTTAAACCTATGGTGGGTACGAAATGCTCTTCATCCTCAATAACTTTCCACTATTTCCATTTTGTTCTAGAAACTACCTTCTTTTTTAATGCCTTGATTGTCGACCTGGTCCTTTCTGTCCTTATTTCTTCACCAGCAAAGCGTTGTGACAGGATTTTCTCTCATTTCATTAACAAAATTATTGCAACGTCATCATCTATGTCCCTTCCCACTTTTTCTTCATCATGGTCCAGAATGATTTCTGGCTGATCCTTTTCCTACACAATTACTCTCTTTTTTAACTTTCTTCTCTTGGTTGTTTTTGCTTGATTTTCTTTCAACGCATCCTCCGTGACTTTTCTTGTTCTTGCCCTTGTGTTTGGTAGATGAACCAGGTCCCCTGACCAGGCGCCCTGATGTTTGAAGGCTATTTTCTTTACTTTCTAAGACAAGGTCCGTTTATCCTCATTGTCGTTAGAGTCTGCAACCTCCTGCTCAATATTTAGAGCTTCTTGGGTTACATCCCATGTTGGAGCAGGAGCTAGTTTTGGAGAGACAAGAATAAAAGAGGAGGGCTCATCACTCATTTAGATGGTTTCACCATTTGACCCACCTTGGGCCATTTGAGTCAAACTTTGAACAATTATCTGGTCCTCTAGGGCAAAGATGGGCGATGTCTGATCTTGTCCCTTAGGTAGACCTTTTTCAAACAAAGAACTTCCTGAAACTAACCCCTCAGGCACCGACTCCACTTCATGTTCAAGGGCCAACAGAGGACCAGGTAGTGAGGGAGAGGCGTCGAAGTCCATAAGATTAGATCTCTCTTTTTCCTCTTTCAGACAAATCAAATGAATTTATCTTATCATTGTAGTCAGAGAGTACATTTTGTCAAGAGTGAGTGCGTAGAAGTCTATAAATAGAGCTCAGACTTCTATGTTTTCCACTGGAGGGGTAGAAGAAGAAATGGGAGTCTCTAAGAAAGGGTTTTCAAAACCTACAACAGATAGGACGACGGAGTGCCGGATGATTCAATAGGAATTTGGAACAGAGACTCTTAGAGATTTGGACGAAGAAGATGCTTGAGACCTGATTCGATGAGAAAGACCAATGAGGGGAACATATGGGCTTTAGCAGGAAGGATTTTGAAGTTTTCTTTCCTTTTGGTTTTGAGATTTGATAAAGAGAGTGAAGTGAGAGGGACGATTGGGATGGGGTTATTTAAGAGAAAAAAGTGACATGTTGAGTCAGGAGAGGAGATATCAATTTTTTTAATGACAAGACAATGAAACAAAAAGGCGTGAACATATATATGGCAATTACAAAATATTCTTTCAATGCCCTTCTATAAATAGTGAGTATGATGCTAAACTGTGAGGGGACCGCGTCCTTCCTCTGAAGTTTTGAGGTTCACAGCATCTATCCAGCATCCCCTCTTGCTTCTCCCATGCTTATATGCGTGTATACCTGTGAGGGTATGAAACTGAGTTAGACATATTTTGATAGCTACACACTTGGATACCTGCAGCATGATTTTAGCCAGAGGGAGAGGCTCATGAGAGGAGAGAGGAGATATAGCAGTCAATTTATTTTGATCATCTCCACCTTTACCTAGTTCCTTTAGAACTTATCCTTGCATAGATCCTACTCTTGTAAGAGACTAGAGAGGATCTAAGAGAGTAAGCCATTCTTGTAATACCCTGAAAGTGCCTAAGACTAGACTTGGGATTTAAAAATGAAAAGCAGTAGAAATCTAGAAAATTTTCTCAGAACGGGTCGTTGCATGAGTCATTAGAGGGACTAAGGACTCGTTGGATATGCCCGTGAAGAGATACTGCAGGTCTAGAGTTGGGAGTGATGGGTCTCAAAACAACCCGTGAGATGTTACAATGAGTTATTGAAGGTAGTCGTGGTGAGGTTAGTTCTGGATCAAGGGGAAAGTAACGAGTCGTGGTATGACCCATTGTTCGAAGCAACGGGCCATTTTCAACACCCATTGGAAAGAATTCCAAGGTAAAGCAGTGGTGACAACGACTGGCAGCAACAAGTCATTGGAGCTTGTAACGACTCATTCTGCCCAGTCATAGTAGGGGATCTAAGACTTGATTCAGGGGTGTTACAATGAGGGGTGTAATGGACCAGTTGAGTCAGTAACGGTCCGTTGTGACGCCCGTGGTCACTGGCAGAGCATTTCTCCAGGAAATTTATTAAGGGTATTTTCGTTATTTCTAAGCCCTAGGGTCCTAAACTATGTCGTTTTAAGCTCTGGAGAGTGATTTTTAAGAAAGGTAAGTTCATTCTAAGCTATTCCTAATTCATGCATGCAAGTTTAGAGGTTTTGGAGAGGTGATCAAGCCTAGTTCTTCAAGTTTTTCATTAATTCTTCATTGGGCAATCAAGGGAGATGTAGAATCAGTTCTTCTCAGGTATGTAGGATTATGATTGAATGCAATTGTTCACACTCATGCCCAACTCCTCTCTAATTCATGAAATTCTATTGATAATTCTATGGGGCTTTATCACAATTCTTATGAAGTCCTTATGATCTATCTATGGGTTAACCCCTCTCATGTACAAATTCATGTTTTATGAATCATAGACAGATTTTATAGCTATTTATATTTAAATTTCTACAAACTATGCCCAATTATGCATATTTCATGAAAGATCAAGTTATGATCCCATTTATATTTTGATGTTTATTAGCCCATTATGATTTATGACTTATGATATAATTTCTCTCAAATGCTCATCATGAATTTATGAATATCAAGAATATATATGTTTTACAAGTATGCATGAACTTTATGGTTTATGATTTATGGATTTATGATTTTTGCCGACTCACGGGCCTTATTTCATAGCTAGTTCATGTATTTTAAGCATGCTTATGATTATCATGATTTTAAACTATCCCATGAATATCATGTATATTATCCTATGATCACTATATATATTTTGAGAGTAGTATTTAATACCGAGTAGACCTGAGGTCCAAGCATACCCCGAGTCTCAGAACTACGGTCAACGTAGCCATGATGGGACCTCCATGATATTTTCTCCTCTACCTAAATAGGCCCTCTGTTGTGATACTACACCTCTTTTCATGGTTCTACCTTGTCAAGGTACAAACACCCTCCCAACTAGGGATTTACAGGTTGGGCTTAATATGTGCTCATATGGGGTATGTCAGTTATAAGAATCTCCTATTTTTTCTCATGATTTATGTGTGGTTATAATTATATACGTTGGGTCAAGTCATGGTTAATAAGGCTTTTCTCTTATGATTATGATTATGAATGATTTACGAATGTTTTGAAAATCTTAAGCCTTATGTTTGCATAATGATATTTACGTTATGATCATATTATCCTACTCTTATGAACTTTTATATATTTTAACTGTCCGTTTTACTTATCTTGCCTACTCGGTACATTCCACGTGTTGACCGCATACTCTATGCTGTATTGTCTCATGATACAGGTCCGAGGGATCTTTCTTAGCAGAATCCTTAGCCTTTGCTTTCCCACTCAAACCTGTGCAACTAGCATTGGTGAGTCCTCATCCTCCGAGGAAATTTAGTATCCATAGTCGTTATGTTTCCCTTCAGTTTCAGACTTGTCGGGTTAGTTGGGGGTGTTGTCTCATCAACCCATCAAATATGTTAGAGGCTTTCAGACTTGGTGTATTAATCAGCTTGTCATGTATGATGTAAATTCTAGTTCTGGTGTTATGTTATGTTTAGACTTTCGCTATATTTATTATGATAAATCTTCCGCTTTTATTGATTGAGTTAGATGTATGTTCATGCCATGGGTCGACTTGGAGTCCCTCGAGGCTCCTTGTCCCGTGCCTCGATCCTGGTCTATGTTCGGGTCCTGACAAACTTTGTATCAGAGCAATAGGTTTTTAAGTGTTCTAGGGTGTCTGAAAGCCGCGTTAAATAGAGTCTTTTTCATGGGTGTGAAGCGCGCCACACTTATGACGAAGAGGCTATGAGACATTTAGGAAATGTTCCCTTCTTTCATGATCTATGTCATGCGGTGAAATTTCTCCCTATCCTTCTAACTCATGCTCTATGTGTGTGCAGAAACATGTTTTCTCCTAACAACAATGGGAGTCAGTCAGCCCTACCAACCCCAACAGATCCTATGTTTGGGCAAGTTACGGATGCTGAAGTCTAGGCCGCAGTCTGAGTGTTGATACGGGCCATAATCACCCAGCGTAACCAGACGACTATCGCATTAGTAAACCCTACCGGGAAGATGACAACTACTAGGGTTCAAGAATCTGCGAAGAGGAACCCTTTTAAGTTTGGTGATTCGAATATAGGTGGAGAGTTTAAGGGAGAAGAAAGGAGGAACAAGAGGCCCAGGACCGAAAACTTTGAGAGTTCATAGAAGGGGTCAAGTAGTGGGATTCACTGTCAACCCCAGCAGAGGTCTTTAGCTCAGGTACGGGAATACAAGCCCCGGGTGAAGGAGATTACTTACCTAGTTTGCAGGCGCTGCGGGAAGAACCACTTAGGAAAGTGCTTGGCAGGTTGGCCAACCTGGTCATAAGCACAAAGATTGCCCTTCAGCCAAGCAAGATGGTCAGAGAGGTCGTGCCCTGGACACCCCTTCAGCAGCGTCGTCCAGTTGTCCAGCTTGCCAAAGGTATGGAAGAAACCACTCAGGAAGGTGTTTGATTGGCAAGGATGCTTTTTTCGGGTGCGGTAAGCCCGGACACAGACTCAGAGATTGCACTTCTGTTAGATCGGGTGACGGTGGAGCCCGTGCCCTAGCTATCAGGTCTACTGCCCACCCATCTCAGCAGCACAGGTTACCTAGAGCAGGTGGCAACCAACCATAGTTGTAGTCACAAGTATGTCATAAGTCTTCATATCGAACCTTGCATGATTTATAGTTCCGAGAACTACTGTACGAGGTACAAGATCCCTTTGTGCATTTTAATATATGATTTATTTCGTGGACGGTAGGGAATGATTATAAGTATGGAAACTTCAGCGATAGCTTTTGAGGTGAATGGGAAGTCCGGAGCTAGTGATATTAGTGCAACCTTAATGAAGGATCCTAGAACCTTAGAATGATGACCGTAGAATAAGGGGGGAGATGGTAAGTGGAGGGCCAAGTCAAGTCTTAAGTTTTCTAGTAAGGAAGTTCTAGAAATAGTAATTAAGGGTAGTTAATCCGTCCTCATTTAGGTGTTTCTCTTATGTTTGCTCGATTCTACACTCAACTCATGCTTATGTTCAGAACCCTAAGATGATAGGTAACTCCTTCAGTCAGCGATCCCAATATTACCCATTCAACTTCATGTCATGACCCTCGTTACACATGTAAACTCATGTCTCTTAGCATGCTCAGCTTTATGAACTCAGTCCCTAAGATTTGCCCCATCAGCCCATGAGATCGTGCTATATCAGGTATATGTCCAGCTTAGGTTTCTTGAATGATTCGTGCTCATGATTCAGTTACTTTAAACCCTATGGATGTTTTCCATGATTAAGATGATGGTTAAAATAGGTACGTTCAAGGCAACTCCCTGTCACTGCCATAAGTTCTGGTATATAGAAGTTCAAGAAGCACGGTTATTAGCCAAGCCTGGGAGTGTAACAACCCGCATGGTTATTTTGATTGTTGATCCATTTTACTTGGGTTGAACCTTTTCATATATTTATTTTGTTATCATGACTTGAGGAGGTGGATGACACCATTTTCGTGATGATCTAATGAAAATTGGGTGAGATTTTCGATCTTGGAGGTTTGAGGTTTGAGAGGTTTGACCAGAGTCAACATTTCAGGTTAATGAGCTCGAATTGTGTTCTGAAAGCTCTGTTGGTTCCGAATGGTGATTTATGACTTAGTTGGGTAGTTTGCATGGATCCCGAGGTGATTCGGGAGTGATTTGAACCTTTGGTTGAAATTATGAGTTTTAAGGAGGCTAAGTTGATCATGGTTAACTTCCGATCACAACAACATTATATTGGTAAGTTGATGGTTCCAACTGCTCCGGAATGGGTTTTATGATTAGATTGCATATTTGGGCTATGATCGGGGGATTTCGGAAGAGCTTTGGGTAGATTTGAATGTTTTGCGTATTTGGCATGATCTTAAGCATAAAAGGTGAAAACTCAAAGGTTCGGGACTTTTGTAGGAGTTCGTATTGTTGACTTGATAGATGGTGGTGTCGTTATTTAGAATTGATTAGAATCTTTCGTGATGATCGGGGTCCAAGCTAGGCAAGACGGGAATTCTATCCTGGTGAAGTTGAAGGAAGTCATTCCGGATCAGAAGGTAGAGGTCGTCTCCAAAGGGGGAGATGGTATGCTTCGATATCAGGGTAGTTGGTGTGATTCAGGTGTTGATGATTTGAGAGATCGGATATTGCACGAGGCTCACGGTTCCAGATACTTCATACGTCCAGGTGCCATCAAGATGTAATGTGACCTACGGGAAGTCTATTGTTGGAATGACATGAAAAAAGACATAGCAGGATTTGTGGCTAAATGTCCAAATTGTCAGCAAGTGAAGGTTGAGCACCAGAGATCAGGAGGTGTGCTTCAAGATATCAATATTCCTACTTGGAAGTAGGAGGAGAGTAATGTGGACTTCATCACAGGGTTGCCTCACACTCGTCGATAATATGACTCCATTTGGGTGATCGTGGACAGGTTGACCAAAGCCGCCCATTTTCTACCGGTCAAAACCACTGATTTAGTGGAGGATTGTGCCAAACTATACATTCGAGAGATAGTTTGATTGAATGGAGTGCCCTTGTCCATCATATCAGATAGAGGTACTCAGTTTACCTCTCAGTTTTGGAGATCGTTTTAAAAGTGACTTGTTACTCAGGTCAAGCTCAGTACAACATTTCATCTGCAAATCAATGGTCAGGTGGAGTGGACTATTCAGACTCTCGAGGACATGTTGAGAGCATGCGTGATTGACTTCAAAGGTAGCTGGGATGAGCATTTTCCTCTCATTGAGTTTGCTTACAACAACAGCTATTATTCCAGCATTCAGATGGCTCCGTTTAAGGCTCTCTATGGGCGGAGGTGTAGATCACCTATTTGTTGGTTTGAAGTCGGTGAAGCTGTGATGATAGGTCCAAATTTAGTCCATGAGGCCATGGAGAAGGTTTAGCTTATAAGAGACAAGTCGAAGATAGCTCAAAGTCGCCAAAATTCCTATGCTGATGTGAGAAGGAGAGAACTTGAGTTCAAAGTTGATGAGTGGGTGTTTCTAAAGGAGTCTCCCACGAAGGGAGTGATGAGGTTTGGAAAGAAAGAGAAACTCAGTCCCCGTTATGTTGGCCCATACCGGATTGTGAAACGAGTTGGCAAGGTAGCATATGAATTGGAGTTGCCCTCAAAATTAGCTTTAGTCCATCCAGTTTTTCATGTATCGCTCTTAAGGAAATATTTGGGTGATCCATCTCTAACTGTTCTGATGGACAGTGTCAGTATGAAAGACAACCTTAGTTATGATGCAGGTTCGTAAGAGAAGGAATAAAGAAATAGCTCCAGTCAAGGTTTTTGTGGAGGAATCAGCATGTTGAGGGAGCTACATGGGAAGTCGAGACAGATATGATGGCTAAATACTCGCATCTATTCCCTACCAACTCAGTTTCAACTTGAGGTATCAGTTCTTCCTTAATACTCTATTCAGTTTCATGTTCAACTTATGTACCTCAGTTTCTTTCATGTGAACGGATGTATGTGTGACTTGGGAATTCAGTTCAATCAGGTAGTTCAATTCAGAGTCAGTCACTCCATCAGTTTTCATCATGTATACTCAGTATTTGAATATGGTGATTTCATTTTGCAGTTTTTTGTATGTTTACCCATATTTGAGGACAAATATTCCCAAGGGGGAGATATTATAATACCCTGAAAGTGCCTAAGACTAAACCTGAAATTTTAAAATGAAAAGTAGAAGAAATCTGGAAAATTTTCTCAAAACGGGTTGTTTCACGAATTGTTGGAGGGACTAATTACTCATTGGATGTGTCCGTGAAGAGATACTGTAGGTCTGGAGTTAGGAGTGACGGGTCTCAGAATGACCCGTGAGATGTTACAACGAGTCATTGAAGGTAGTCGTGGTGAGGTTAGTTATGGATCAAGGGGGAAGTAACAAATCGTGGTACGACTTGTTGTTCAAAGCAATGGGCCATTGTCATCACACATTGGAAAGAATTCCAGGTTACGACAAAGGTGACAAAGACTGGCAGCAATGAGTCATTGGAGTTTGTAATGCCTCGTTCTATCAAGTCGTGGTAGGGGATCTGAGACCTGATTCAGGGGCGTAACAACGAGGGTGTAACAGACCATTGGAGTCAGTAACGGTCCATTGTGACGCCCGTGGTCACTCGCAGAGAAGTGTTTCCAGGAAATTCGTTAAGGGTATTTTCTTTATTCCTAAGCCCTAAGGTCCTAAAGTATGTCGTTTTAAGCTCTAGATAGTGAGTTTTAAGAAGGGTAAGTTCATTCTAAGTCATTCCTAATTCATGCATGCAAGTTTAGATGTTTTGAAGAAGTGATCAAGCCTAGTTTTTTTATGTTTTTCATCAATTCTTCATTGGGCAATCAAGAGAGTTGTAAAATTAGTTCTTCTCAAGTATGTAGGGTTATGAATGGGTGAAATTATTCGCACCCATTCCCAACTCCTCTCTGATTCATGAAATTCTATTGATAATTCTATGGGGTTTTATCCTAATTCTTATGAAGTCCTTATGATCTATCTATGGGTTAATCCCTCTCATGTATAAATTCATGTTTTATGAATCATGAGCAGATTTTATAGCTATTTAGATTAAAATTTCTATAAACTATGCCCAATTATGCATATTTCATGAAAGATCAAGTTATGATCCCATTTTGATTTTGATGTTCATTAGCCCATTATGATTTATGACTTATGATATGATTTCTCTCAAATGCTCATCATGAATTTATGAATATCAATTATATACGTATTTTACAAGTATGCATGAACTTTATGGTTTATGGATTTATGATTTTGGCCAACTCACTGGCCTTATTTCATGGCTAGTTCATGTATTTCAAGCATGCTTATAATTATCATTATTTTAAACTATCCCATGAATCTCATGTATATTATCCTATGAGAATTATATATGTTTTGGAGTAGTATTTAACACCGAGTAGACCTAGGTATAAGCATACCTCGAGTATCAGAACTACGCGCCAATGTAGCTACGATAGGACCTCCATGATACTGTCCCCTTTACCCAAATGGGCCCTCTGTTGTGATATCACACCTCTTTTCATGGTTCTATCTTTGGCAAGCTATGAATACCCTCCCGACTAGGGGTTTACAGGTCGGGTTCCATGTGTGCTCATATGGACTATGTCAGTTATAAGAATCTCCTATTGTTCCTCATAATTTATATATGGTTATGATTGTATAGTTTGGCTCAAGTCATGTTTAATAAAACTTTTCTCTTATGATTATGATTATGAATGATTTACAAATCTTTTGAAAACCTTGAGCCTATGTTTGCGTTATGATATTTACATTACGATCATGTTGCCCTGCTCTTATGAACTTTTATGTATTTTAACTGTCCGTTTTACTTACCTTGCATATTTAGTACATTTCACGTACTGACCGCATACTTTATGCTATATCGTCTCATGATACAGGTCAAGGGATCTTTCTCAGCAGCATCCTTAGCCCCTGCTTTCCCACTCAAACCTGCGCAGCTAGCATTGGTGAGTCTTTATCCTCCGAGAGACATTCAGTATCCATAGTCATTATGTTTTCCTTTAGTTTCAAACTTTTCGGGTTAGTTGGGGGTGTTGTCCCATCAACCCATCAGATATGTTAGAGGCTTTCAGAGTTGGTGTAGTAATCAGCTTGTCATCTATGATGTAAATTCTAGTTTTGGAGTCCGCTATTTTTATTATGATAAATCTTCCACTTTTATTGGTTGAATTAGATGTATGTTCATTCCATGGGTCGACTTGGAGTCTCTCGGGGCTCCTTGTCCCATTTCTCAATCCGGGTCTATGTTCGGGTCGTGACAATTCTTGAGATATTTGTTTTGTCAACCAGGTACCCTTGACACATCTAAACAACAGACAAGTTTCTCCCCTTGATCTTTGTTGACACCCAATTTTGACCTCCCGATACCCCGTCTAAGCTGCTTATTAATACATATATTGCATATTTTGTAATTATCTCTTTTATGTAATCATTTAGTCCGCATTCATAATATTTTAATAATTAATTATCATAATTTTTAAATTTTGCATAATTATTATTTTATAATGTTTATTTACATTTTAGTTTCAATTTATTAATTTTCTAATGTTATGTAATTATGTCGCATATAATATATTGTGTATTAATATAAATGTGTAG
>JACEIK010011867.1:14965-28839 GCA_018107945.1 Datura stramonium | reverse complement strand
ATGGGAGTCAACACCACCATATCTCTATTCCTGATTAACTTACTGATTGCAAAATCAAAGTATGATCCCTATGTGGTGACTGTAAGTTGACCTCATACATGATGAGGTTTTATTAATAACTTACGACCACTTATAGACCATAAAATGAATCCACTGTTAATAAATACATTTCTGTTATGCCCCACCTCAGGAAGTGTAACTGGCACCTGATGCTACACTGGACCAAGAGCTGACTTAGCTAGACATTTACACCTCTGGTGTATACTCGCAACACATAATTAAGAAAAAAATCATGTATATCTCCACATAAAGAAGCCCTTGGACGACAAGGCTGTAATATAAACACCTGTACAAATATTCAACCGACCAAATAGTTCACGATAATAATAACATCCTATGCGAGCCGACAAGACCACCATGTTGTCTATATCAGATAAAGGGGAAGGTAAACGTATATACAAGGGCCATTAAGGCCGCCAAACTGCCCAGAAAAAATAACAAAGACAACGTGGCCAGTAGAATACTCTTTTATAATCCCATTAGCCTCTAAAGAGTAAATACATGGCCAAGATAGGGCCCCGACCTACCCAAAAGAACTATATAGCAAAAGACAGGAAAACCTATAAAGTATGGAAACTCCAAAAAAGAGGAGCTAACCAGTGTATTGAGCCTAAACTGCTATTGAGGATGTCTTTAAACCTATCTTTCAAAATTTGCAGGCAAGAGTGTAGTGCTCCCAAGCTCGGGCATCGGTAAAATAGTGCATCGACTATTTAAGGCTATTTCAATAAGCTAAAACTGATCTGATAGTAAAAACAGAATGTAAACAGCTATATAACGATGAGAGAATAACCCAAGAGACCTTATCAAGTTATACAGAAAAGTAAATAGGAAATAACCAACAAAGAACCTAACCTAGTCCCCATAAGCCTGGCAGGTACAAACAACAAACAACAAACAATAACCTACCTAAGCCCTCATAAGCCTTGGCAAGTACACCTTAATATATAAATCCTTATTTTTAACACTATAGCCTCGTAGGCAAGCTGTAACTATATCTTGAGCACACTTGGCTCCTGTACCTATGTCTTGTACCTTCTTGGCTCCTGTAACCCTACGATGAGCATAAAAGGCTCTACTGAGGGTTAGTAATGTCAACATAGGCATAAAGGATGTCCATGAGTAAGTAAACTTCAATGCGGCTCTGCAGGCATCAATATGGTCCTTCTAGACATTTTATAGCTCTTATAAGGAAAGAATAGCCCCATAGACAAGGTACGCTTGTCAATAGCCCTCTTAGGCAACCTGTAAATGGGCTCTAGACAACCTATAAATGGGCAGAGGTACATGTATAGCTTATAGAGATAGGCCCCAACACTAATAGTTTATAAGATAGCCAATGAAGGTATCAAACAATCTTCTCATCTATCAGCAAGCAGGGTGGCTTTCTAAGCGAACTGCATGACATTCTGCCTGTCATATCAAACAAAAAGGTTAATAATAAATAGATGGAACACCTAGCTGCTCACTACCATTACTCAATAGGCGTCCATGATGCTATATACCAGACGGTAACGCTATACCTCTAATTATTTAGCTCTATAGACATCAAGATACACCAAAGTCCCACAGGCGAGCTATGTAGTTTATAGGCATTAAAATCATATAGATTCTATGAAAAACTAATAATTATGCTGCCAATATCAACATGAAATGCTAAGAAGCTAATCACAAATCCCTTAACACATCGGTAGAACAACAAACTACCAATAGCCAACTAAGCAATGACGATTTAGATGAGAAGATTCTTATGTCACTTGCTGCATGTGGCCGCAGCCAAACAAGACCAATCCCAGCAATGGAAGCTCATATAAAAACCTATATATAAATCCAGTAGCCAACTCAATAAAAAACTATCAAGGCTTCGAGTACTATGCCGATAAAGAAATAGTTGTATCAACTAAACGATGAAGGAAACTAACCAAAAAAGGTTTTGCCTTAACAAACCATAAGCTTTGGAAACTTTAATTTAGCTGAGAACTTACTTCCTATAGCATCAAGAGAAAACCTAAAAGCAAAAAACTAACCACCAAAAATAATACTAGAAATCTAACAAAAGAAACAACACAAAAATGACGTTTTACCGGCTAGTTCTTTAGGAATCCATTTGTAGAAATCTAAAATAACTAACTAATGACCTCCCCAACCTTTTACATAAACCAAACATATAATAATACACAAATAAAGAATCTTATCAAAGACTTTTTATATGGAAACCGCTAGAACTCGTGAAAACTCGGAAGAATTGCAATTATATGTAGTTATCGATTTTTTTGGCACCAAAATTACCTTGGGGGAAGGTTTCTAACCTTATAATCACTTAGAACATGTAAGGGAAGATTGGATGAGAGTTTCAGATGAGAAGCCTTCTGGAAATTTGGATTATGATCCAAGTGATTGACTAATGGGACTTATATAGTCCTCCACCGCCTTAGCCCGTTTAGATGAGCCTGCTTGCGCAATCTTGCAAATATGCAAATATCTCTCTTGTATAAAGTCGTATTATAAAACTATTTTGTGCATTGGAAACTAGACTTATAGAAATTTAATTTGACATATAGTAGGCCCCCTAAATATTTATAGATTGGGATGAAAACTCTGAGAAATATTACCAAAATTTTAAAGAATTTCTGAAAGTAACTTTTGCTAACTTTTGCCAATTTTCTTTTTACAACTTGCTTGACCTCAAATATTAACATACGATCATTGTGTGATTTGAACACCTCATAACATATCCCTATTATGGTACTAAGAACTCTTGGACATATGTTGAAAGTATGAGTTTTCCGCTTAAATTATACTCAAATTTGATGTAAGACTCACATTTTCAAATCAATAGGAGTAGCCGACAATTTTTGGAAGAGTCTCCTCTATAATATTGTCATGACCCAAATCTACACCCTGGATCCAACATGGTGCTTAGAGCCACAAGTGACCCCAAGCTAACTTATGGCATGACATAACACTACTATGATATGAATTTCTAAATAAACTGAGCGGAAGCTGATTAAAATTATGGAAAAACTATTTCTAAGTAATGAAATAATTTGAGTAAAGTAAGTAAATATGGAATCATACATTAAAACNCTTCCTTGATCCACAATATGATTTTAAAAAAAGGTTTTGCTGACACGTAATGAAATAATTTGAGTAAAGTAAGTAAATATGGAATCATACATTAAAACATAAAGCTAACATACTAACTGACTATCTATCTAAAAGCCTCTATTAACTAATGAGTTGTTGGGACAAGTCCCCAACTAACTCTAAACGTCTGAAACATAAAATAAGACTACGGACATAAAAATTAAATATAACTCCGGCCCTCGAATAATGAGGACTCACCAACTATTCACTAATTAGCAACTAGAATGTGTCCAATTATAGGGCTTAGTCTGAATACCTGGATCTATATCATAAAATGATATAGCATAGAAAGTAAGCATTAAGTACTTTGAATGTACTAAGTATATGAGAAATGAAACTAAAGCTGAAAACATGCTAGTAATTTGAGAAAAAAACTGAATTAAATACACAACTAAATACATAAATTGAGGTGAAGTAAAATAATCCTATCTCATGCATGAATGCTGACATGATCTGCTAGTCTAGAAATAGTTAATAATAAAATGAGTAAAATTGATTTGAGGGTCAGGTACATGCACTAAAAATTGTAGCTGTAATTGTAACTGAAACTGTATTATGGGAGAGCCTATTAACCAACAACCTCCAATATGAACCTCATGGAGCCCGACCTATAACCCTTGTTGGGAGGGTGTTTATACCTTGCCATGGGAAAGAACTATGACTAGCTCCGACCTGAGATACATATTTTGAACTGAATTCATGAAACGTGCATGCATGCTAAGACATGAGAAGAACTGAAGGACATGAACTTGACATGATATTGACTATAGTACTAAGGAGGAACTATTTCCTCGCACTAGAATGAAGCTGGTAAGGATGGAGTTATAATTCCGAAACTACTTTCTGATATCTGAATAGCTTGCATGATAACTGATCTAATTGAGAGTAAGACTGGGATCACTGTCTAAAGCGATTAACTATCATTCTGGAAATCTAAACATAGGCATGAGTAAAATGTAATGTTGACTGAAATATAGGGGAAGACACCTGAATAGGAATAGACGGACATCCCATAGATACTATTTCTAGACTCTTGACTTCCCATTCGCCTCTAAAGATATCACTAAAGGCTTCATACTTATAACCATTTCATACCATCCACGAGATAAATCTCACACTAGGATGCTTAATGGAATCATACACCTTATGTTGTGGCTCCTGGGCCTAGCAACATGTAAGTACTAACACGAGAAGCTCATAACATACCTATGACTACTTCTGGAGAGTTCTCCTTATCCAGGCGTGATGACAGGGCATAAAAGTGGTTCTGACGCTGTCCGCCACCTACACTAGAGGATGTGCCCTGCTGAGGTGGGCGGGCTAATAGAGCTATTGAGGAGGTGGATGGGTCTCTATTTGCCGCAATCTCTAAGCTTATGACCCAACTTGCCACACCAAAAGCTTATGGCCTAACTTGTCGCACCAAAAGCAAGCATCTAAACAAATCATGCACTCTCCTAGGTGGTTATTTCCACACCACTTGCAAGATGGGTATGTAATCTTCCTTAACCTAGTTTTTGATGTAACACCGAATGATGATTGTACAAGGACTGATGACCTCTAATGGGATTGTGATCGATATCCACCACCTGTCCTCTACTGGGAATACTCAGATTCCCCTACCCTAGCTCTCTCGCTCTCCTCTTCCAATTCCTTTAACTTTTCGACTCAATTTATTGGACATGCATCATGAGTCTGGACATATCGATGTCTCTAATAAGCATAGCTTTCCTGCACTCCTTGACCACTAAGTCTGAAACTCCATTTATGATTTGTTCATGCGATCCCTCGGTTCAGCAATCATATGCGGAGCATATTTTGATAGCTGAGTGAACATCAAGGCATACTCCTACACTGGTCATATTATTCTATTTCATATTGATGAATTTTGCAACCTTTACTTTCCTCAACTCTCAAGGAAAGAACCTACCTAGAAAGGCTTCTACGAACTCATTCCAACTCACCAAAAATGTGCCCGCCCTATTGCTTTCCTTCCACTGTCTAAACCATATGTAGACTACCCTCTTCAATTGATAAGAGGCCAAATCTACACTCTCCTCCCCAGAGATCCCCATAATCTGGGTTATTTTTTGAATCTCATCTATTAACTCTTATGGATCCTTATCTACCTTCAACTGGTTCATTCGAATAAAATCTCGCACCCTTGTCACAATAGAATTCCCGATAGGATTTATGGATGCAACTGCCTAGTGGTTGACCTGTGCCGTGATGGTAAAGAGTTCGTAATTTACCAACTCATTCATATTTTAAGCATGAGCTTTTGCTTGGTTTTTAATTCATTTGGGAAAGTTTTATGCCCTTTCTCTTTTGTATATGCCGGTATTGAACTTAAATAGGTAAAGTAGAAGAATTGCATAAAAAGTATGGAGCTAAGAGAAGAGGACCTTTGCTTCGTAGGAGCAAACCTGTGAAATGCACATCAAATGCAGAAGTGCACTGGGCTATGGCTGAAAGAGTACCTGCGAAACACAGGTCAACACCTGGGAAACACAGGTTGCAAACGCAGGAGCCTATCAGGAGTCTGGTCCAGACATGTAAGACACTTGTGCCCCGCAGATAGGCACCTGAAGAATGCAGGTGTCTCGCAAGTAAGGCCGTGCTGAAGAGGGTAAATGGTCCAGATATGAAAAAAAGACAATTGTGAAGCTACTGAGGGAAAAATGGAAAGAAAATGCACAGGAATATAGAAGCATACATTCCCTAATTGACATACCTTTTAGAGTAGAACAATAGAGTCTTATAGAATACATTCAATATTGTATTGTTTTTAATTTCTAGAGAGAGAAAAAGATAGAGAGCTTTTCTTCATCTTCTTCTTCCTCCTTATGGTAAAAATCCCTCCATTGAGGAACAACCTTGAGTTTGATATTCACTCTTGATGATGAATGATATGGTTTTATTTATTAGTATAATCTCTTGTTCTTCATCTATGAGTAGCTAAACATCATTCTAGGGGTGTGCATAGTAGGGGCTAAATTATATTGGGTGTTGCTAGTTTAATCTTAGAATAACTTATTTAGCATAAATCTATTTTTTCTTTAAATTATAATTGAAATATTCATAGTTGCAAATATGGGTTGTTCTTACTTACTCTGTTGTTGCTTGAACAAGAAGAATAATAGAATATGGGTTAGAAAACAATAGTGGGTAATTGGATTTTGATTGTGTGGTGTTGGACTAGAGATATCCAAAATCCATTTTCACATACCCATTAAAGGATAGAGGGTAGAAATAGTTCGATTCTTACCCAAGTTGTAGTGTTTGATGTGTGTGGGACCTTGGAGTTTGAGAAAATCTGACGTAAAAGATACTCAAGTGGTTGAGAAACATATAGTATCACCTTGTCCAGGACTATTTATGTTTGTAAGTAATGCTTTGACCTGCTAGTTAGCCCCAATCCTATTGATGCCCTGTTAATAGCACACCCCTAGTCATTACTCATATTGTTACTTCAACGTTCGTTTCCTTGTTGATTAGTTGTTGAGTCAAATTCCAATTGTGATCATACTTTTCGCCGATATTTACTTTTCTATTTTTAAGGCAACGATACAATTTAATTCAATTTGATAGACAACTTTTGTGCCATCAATCACTATTCCCTATGGATTTGACCTTGACTCATGAGCTGGGTAATTATTTTGCAACAACCATTTACACTTTCTCCTAGTGAGGAGTGGATTTGGAAGTCATCAATTTTGGCGTCGTTGTCGGGGAATATGATTAGATTGCCCCTAGTTGTTGTTGATTGGAATTAATTGATCATCTTGTGTTTTTCCTACTAATTTTTTGGGCATTTTTGACCATCTAAGAGTGTGAAGATGAACCCTTTTGAAAGGCTAATTCAAAATCCCAAAGGGTCATCTTATGTTGAATGTCTTCAGTTAATGGATGAAATATTGAGACGAGAGGAGGGAAAAAACGTTGTGTTGATGGTAGTAAAGAAGCAAATTGAGCTGTTAGAAAATTATATGATGGGTTTTCATATAAGGTACCAACATGCCAACCAGGGTTATTGGTATCCTTGCGATGAAAATCAAGGTCGAAACTCTAATTGTACATCTAAATCGAGTAGGCAGGGCAGTGAAGAATCATCCTCCTCTTGCATTGAAAGAATGATTGAAGTTGTTCTTAAACGAGTTGTTTCAACTGATTCAGGGATTTAGGAGCTACAGAATGATCTCTTAGACCTCACTCAAAAGGTGAAAGACCATGAAGTGTCCATTAGGAAGCTAGAAGACAGAATGAACTTTTTAGAATCTCAATGACATCAAGGGCAAGAGTGATAACCCAAGAGCCGATGAAGGAAGAAAACTCCCACCACTCCCAAACAAATTTGATGATGAAGATATAGAATAGTGGTGAAAGAGGCATTTTTCGAAGAAATTTTTGAAGGCATTATCTTGAATAATGAATGGATGAAAAAGGTGTGTCATGTTATCAAAGGGTTGGGATCCTACTCCTTCCAACCTAAGAAACTTCATCTTGACCTCAAGAATCGGACGACTCCATAATCGCAACAATCCATCATTGTACCACCAGCCTTAGAGTTTGAACCTTTACCTCCCCATTTGAAGTATGCGTACCTGGGGACAAATGAGATATTACCGGTGATCATCTCGGCTAAGCTAATGAACATAAAGTGGAAGTACTATTGGCAGTCCTTAAAAAGAATATCCTAGTGATAAGGTGGACTATAGAAGACATAATTGGCATACCTCCAGGAATTTGCACTCACAAAATCAGTCTTCAGGATGATATTAAGCCTACTATGGAGCATCAGAGGCATTTGAATCCACCGATGCAAGAGGTGGTATAAAAAGAGATTATTAAATGATTGGATGTAGGACTTGCACACCCAATAGACGATTGTAGTTGGGTAAGTCCTATTTAACAATCACTATAATACAAAATGAGAAAAACAAGTTGATAAAAACATGCCCAATCATGGGATGGAGGGCATGTACGGACTACTGCAAGCTAAACTCGTGGACAAAAAAGAATCATTTTCCGATTCCATTCATTGATCAAATGCTAGATCGATTGGTCGGGAAAGAGTATTATTGTTTCTTGAATGGATACTCGGGGTACACCAGATTTTAATTGCCTCAGATGATCAAGAGAAAACCACTTTTTACATATCCCTATGGGACTTTTGCATTTAAAAGGATGCCCTTCAGGCTTTACAATTCTCCAGCTACATTTCAAAGATTCATGATGTTAATCTTTTCATATATGGTGGAAGATACCATGGAAGTCTTCATGGATGACTTCTTTGTTGTGTGGAACTCATTTGGATGAGGTTTTGAGGAGATACGAAGAAACGAACTTGGTTCTTAAATGTCAAAAGTGCCATTTCATGGTAAAAGAAGGTATTGTGCTCGGACACAAAATTTTTGAGAAAGGGATAGAGGCATGCTAAGAGAGGATGGAGGAAATAGTCCATTTACCTCCTCCAACGAATGTGAAGGGAATTTGTAGTTTTTTGGGACATGCGGGCTTTTACCGTTGATTTATCAAGGACTTCTCCAAGGTAGCTCATCCTCTATTTTTGTTGTTGGAGAAAGATGAAAAATTCAATTTTGACAATGCTTCTATGAGGGCTTCCATTGAGTTGAAAGAGAAGCTTATATCAGCCTCAATTATCACAACCCTAGATTGGACAAAGCTCTTCGAATTGATGTGTGATGCAAGTGGTGTGGAATTAGGTGCAGTCCATGGAAAAAGGAAAGAAAGGATTTTCCATCCCATATACTATGCCAGCAAAGCCCTAAGTGATGCCCAAGCAAATTACATGGTGACATAACAAGAGTTGCTCACAGTAGTTTTCGCATTTGAAAAATTCCAAATATATTTGTTGGGAACTAATGTAGTAGTACACACTGACCATGCGACACTCAAATACCTAATGATAAAAAAGGATGCTAAGCCAACTATCATTAGGTGGGTAATTTTTCTCCAAGAATTCAATTTTGAAGTCAAGGACATGAGAGGATGCGAGAATCAAGTAGTCGACCATCTCTCTCGTCTAGAAATAGATGGTAGGTTGGGTGGAAATGAGGACATTGATGATGTTTTCCCTGAAGAGCATGTCTTAGCCTCTTCGCAAGAACTTATTCCTTGGTTTGTGGACTTTGCTAATTTTTTGACAAGCAACATTATTCCTGTGTGGTTAAGCTTCCATCAAAAGAAGTTTATGCATGATGTCCAGAAATTCTATTGGGATGACCCATATCTTTTTTTTATTTGTGCTAATGGTTTTATTCTTTGATATGTCCGAAAGTTGAGATGATACCAATTCTCAAGGAATGTTATTCCTCACCGGTTGGAGGCTATTATGGAAGTGTGAGGACAACAACAAAAATGTTGCAATGTGGGTTCTACTGGCCCACTCTTCATCATAATGCTCATGAGTTTGTCAAGCATTGTGACTAATGCCAGCATTTAGAAGGTAACCCATGGCGACATGAACTTCCTTTGACTCAAATTCTTGAGGTGGAGTTGTTTGAAGTGTGGGAGATTGACTTCATGGGGCCCTTTGCGAGTTTTTATGGGAATATTTGCATTTTAGGGATAGTAGACTATGTATCTTAGTGGGTAGAATTAGTTCCATTGCCCAACAATAAGGGACGAAGTGTGACCTCTTTCTTAAAGAAGAATATTTTCTCAAGATTTGGCACTCCTAGTGCTATTATTAGTGATGGAGGTTCCCACTTCTGCATCTGACTGTTCCGTGCTTTGCTCTTGAAGTTTCGGGGTGAAACATAAGGTTGCTATCCCATATTATCCGCATACTAGTGGGCAGGCTGAGGTTTCCAACGGTAAAATAAAATCTATCTTAACTAAAACAGTCAATGTAAATAAAACGGATTGGGAAAGGAAACTTGATGACACCTTGTGGGCATATCAGATAGTTTACAAAACACTCATTGGAATGTCGCCATACCAACTGGTTTCTGGCAAGGCTTACCACCTGCAAGTAGAGTTCGAGCATAGGGCCATGTGGGCCTTGAAAAGTTTGATCCTTGATAGGGGGAGAGCCATCCATGTATGGGTGGAGAATCTAAATGAGTTAGATGAATTTAAAATTAGGGCATATGAGAATGCATCCATATACAAGGTCTTCTTGAAACACTACCATGATTAGAAAATCTTGCATAGGAATTTTACCCCGGGAGAATGGGTGCTGATGTTCAACTCGAGATTATTGTTGTTCCCTGAATTACTTAAATCTAAGTGGTCGGGCCCATTTAAGGTGTCTCAATTCTTTGGAAACGGTTCCATTGAACTTGAGAGAGCGGATGAATTAAAATTCAAGATGAATGGCCAAAGGGTTAAAATGTATTTTGGAGTTCTAGAGGAGATTGGTCGAGTTGAGGTCATGTACCTAGATAAGCCATAACAGGAAAGGTAACCCCGTCATGCCACGACGTTAAATAAGGCTCTTCTTGGGAGGCAACCCAAGTGCTTTACCATAATGCTTTGATGTTTGTGTTGTTTTTTATTTTGTCAAAACATTGGATGAGAATCAAGTAAAAGACAAACATAGGGCAAGCCCCCATGAGACTTGTGAAATGCAGGTACTCATGCGTGAAGCGCAACCTAAGGGCGGAAGAGAATGACAATGATTGGAAGAAAACAAGCCCTCTTGTGCCTCGCCTACGAAATGAAGGTTCCAACTCGTGAAACACAAGTCTAGTGCAGCGCACAGGAAGAATACATGGGAAAATAAGGAGAAAAAGAGTGATGAACTGCGAACGTACAAGTCAAGCGTAGTTCACAAGCAGATCACTGGGCAAAAAAAGGGCCACTTGCACTTGGAACTGTGAAACCAAAGTATACACCTGTGGTCGCAGGGTTAGCATATGTGCGAGTAAGTACTATTATTTAAAATATTGACCAACCTATTGACTGACCCGACCAATGGCCATCCCATCCGATGAAAAGTCCTTTTCACTTCTTAAAAATTACCTTTACTTCAAATTTTCACCTTACGCAATACTTCCACTCTCTTCCCCATAACCCCTCAATCAATCACTCTTCTATGTTCTCCATGACACCACTTTCCCATACATTCATCTTCACCATAAACACCCATTAAACCCACCAATCACTTCAACTTTCCTCCACCTATAAAAACCCACCTTCCTTTACCATTTTCTCCACCTTACCATCTCTCCATACACTCTCACTAAAGCAAAAAGAAGTCAAGTTTTTGGGTTAGCCATTGTTACACAAGCTTTCAAGTTCATAATCTCTTTGCTTTTCTCTCTGTTTACTTGGTATATATGTTCACTATTCCTGCTTTTCTTAGTATTTAAATATGATTAGTACAAATGAAAGCATGCTCATTTCTAAATTTTCTTAACCTATGTTCCCTATTACCTATTTTATGTTCTTCATTGTCTCAAATATTTTTTCTTGTTGTGGGTATGGTTGTTTATTTTCCTGATGTTTCTATATGAGTTTATATTTTGAAATCTTAGTTGGGGTTAAATTGTGAGTAACCTTGTGTGCTTAAAATACACGATTTTCCTGATGATAGATAGATTGACATATTTCTTAAGGGAAAATCGTCATTTTAATTCTTTTGTGGTGCTTGTAATGGGTAAAATGTGATGTATGAGTGAGTTGAGTAATGCTATTTTAGTGTTTTGCAAAAAATCTAGTCTTGAAAATTTGATGCTAGGCACTGCCATACACCTGCGAGTTGCAGGTCGGGTTTTGCGAAATGTAGGCTGAGGCGCATGTGCGGATTGAGTCTTCAGCCACTGCCACACACCTGCACTACACCTGTGAGTCATGGATCAAGTCCAGCGAAACACAGGTGCAAGTCTAATTGGCCCTAGTTTCCTGCCTCACTCCTCCGACTCACCTGTGCTTCACAAGTCTCCACCTGCGTTTTACAGGTGTAGTGCAAGTGTGCCCAGATGTTAATTTGGAAGTTGATATCATCCAACTTGTACATTTTTATTTATTACCTTAGTTTATTGGTTTTTTTAACTTTCATATTATTAAAAACACAAAAAAGGGTAGCTCATTGCACTAACATTATTTTTTGCAGAATCATGAATTTTTCAAGGTATGCCGACACAGGAAAAGACCCTTCCTCATCCAAGAGCAAAGTAAATGGGAAGGCCAAAGCAACCTCAGCCTCTGCTAACACAAGAGAAGAAATAATCAATTGTGTGCCCAACATGAAAGCTCATTATGGCATATGCATAGAGAGTTAAATCATTATTGAGATGATATTTGTCTTGAGAGTTCAACATGAAAGCTCATCCCCAACATCACTGTTTAATTCCACGATAGGCAGTGGGATATGTTTGCGACACCTCTTCCTACCTACTACGGCAACCTGGTCCCAGAATTCTATCCTTCCAACCAGGCGAGGCAGAATGCCATGAAGCATAAAAGGATGATTGATGATTTCCCTTGCCTCCCTGTGGTCAAGGTTCAGGATGTAGAGGTAGAAGTCATTCCCAACGCAACTAATGCTTTATTTTGGGAGGATGAGATTGACTCCAAAACAGAGTATGCAGCAAAGGTGGAAACCAAACATGCCCAGTTTAGCTGGGATGTCCCACATCATTTCCATTGATCAACCACTATTGGCCATCGGGGTGATATTCTAAAGAGAGACCTTAAGTTTGAGGCTAAACTATGGCTAGAGTATGTATATAGCCACCTCATCCATCCAAGAATGATCAACGAGTGAATCTTGAGATGGTTATCCTCATTGCCTGCATCATGTATGGTGTTCCCATCAATTTTGGTGAATTGGCGGCAACCATGATGAAGAGGAAGCCCAGGCAACATACACCCTCTATGCCTTATGTTGTTCTTATCAGCCAACTGAGTCTAAAAGCAGTGTTCTGCTATTCCCCAATGAACAAGGCAGTGCAGCCATGGGTGTCATAACTATCGACAAGAGGAGGGATGTCAATGCTCCCTAAAACTAAAGGAAAAGGCTGTAAGCATGGGAGAAAACAGAGGACTCTACCTCTCATGGCATCAATGAGTCTCCTATTACTCTCAACCTCAACATGCCAAACCCTGAGATGTCAGGGAATGCTTCTGGAGCAGCACCAACCCGTAGGTATTCACCTCTTCTAGCTTCATCCTGACCAAGTGGCCTCCACAAGTTGGCCGAGATGACACAGTCTCAGGGGAACCAAATCCAAAAGTTTGCTCAAAATCATTTGGCCCTTATCATCCAGATGATCAAGAAGCATATGAAGAGTCTGTTTGATATCTTAAACAAGATATATTCCCGGGTGGATAGGGTTGAGGAAGCAGTCTCCACTCTATGCATTGAGGTGAGAGAGTTGAAGAATGGAGCACTAAGGGAGGACCCCTACATGAGCTTGCTTGATGAAGACATGTGTACCCCACCTATATCCCGAGGCACCATTCATAATATATCTGAGGGCCTAAGGTCAGAGGATGAAAAAAACCTTAGGGATGATAGCAATGATGAGGGAAATGAGGTGGATAATTGTCACACCCCGCCTTGGGAGGTATGACTGGCACCTGGTGCCCTAGTAGAACCTGGACTGCTATCTGGTGAGCCTAAGCACATCTGGTGCCTGGCTAGCTCTATCTCAGATTTTTGGAAACAATGGGCTATATAACGGCTGTAAATACAG
>JACEIK010011866.1:8799-33656 GCA_018107945.1 Datura stramonium | reverse complement strand
CTCATTAGTAGCTAATAGCTAGAAATTAGTGCAACTGCTAATTTATATTTAATCGGGTTGAGCTCAATAGTGACTGGAGGTTTGAAAAAACTCTAGTAAGAGGTAGTTATAAGGTTGAAAAGCTATAATTACCCACTTCCCAAGATTATTTACACTAATTGAACTTATAAGATGACCTAGCATGTCCCGATCTAGTTAGTATATCATCTACATCACACCTCTAGTCTTTCACACTCTCGTTGACAACCTTACTGACCTTGCTATTTATTCCACTAAATTACCAACTACAATTCACTGCAAATTCCAATCCCCCAAATTTATTTGTTTTTGTGTTAACTCTACGTGGTGCAAGCTAACTTCAATTTCACAATCGAAACTTATAACGATCATTCACTAGTCATTGTGGATTCGACCTCGACACCCGTCGGGTTACTTGTTTTGATACTTCGACCATGTATATTCTTTTCATGAAGGATATATTTTGGACGTTATCACGCCTGTGTTTTTTGTAGGCATGAAAGGTTACTCATTACAGATGTGTATAGATTACATGCAACTAAATAAAGTCACCATAAAGAAAAAATATCCACTCTCTAGGATTGATGACTTATTTGATCAATTATAGTGGACTACATGTTTCTCACGGATTGATTTCAAACCCGAATACCATTAGCTAAAATTCAAGGAAGTAGACATCCTAAAAACTGCTTTTTAGACGAGATACGGGCATTTTGAATTTCTTGTCCTGTCCTTTGGCTTATCAAATACTCTAGCAGCTTTCATGGATCTTATGAATAGATTTTTAAACCGTTTCTCGATCTATTCATGATTGTATTTATAGACAACATCCTTATATATTCACCAAGTGAAGAAGATTACACAGTTCATCTCAGGGAAATATTATAGACACTCCAACAACACCAACTATACGCCAAAGTTTTCAAGTGTAAGTTCTTGTGGGGGGCAGTAGCATTTTCCGGACATGTGGTGTCACAACCCGAGCATAGACCCCAGACATTACATGAGACCTAGAACTACTAATGGCTCCAAGATAACCTATGGCATATGAATAACATAAGCATAAGCATACACTAAGCAGAACGAACATAATATAAGGCATAAGTGGAAGTCTAAGATATCATAAAGCATCAAAAACTGAGACGACAAGTCAACAATTGAATATCTATACATGATATTCTGATAAGCCTCTAATTCATAAGATGAGCTAAAAGAAAAAAAAAACAACAAGCTCTACTAAGTTTGAAAGCTAAACGGAAATGAAAATACATGAATCAAAACCGACGTCCTCCGATGATGAGGACTCAGCAATACCGAGATGAGTCTGGAGCAAGATCAAATCTAGCGGGTGGGTTGAGACTGATCACTTGGACCTTGTCACGACCCGAACATAGACTCGGATCAAGATACGGGACAAGAAACCCGAAGAGGCTCCAAGTCGACCCATGGCATGAACAATAACATCTAAAACTCAACATAATGATATGGAAGTCTAATCATACATTATAGAGGGAGTTTGAAAACATAATAACATCTGAACATCTGAATACATAACACAATTCTGAATCTTAATACATACTATGTCTAATCCGCCTCTACATACTGACGAGTTAATGGGACAAGAACCCAACTAATTCACTAAGGTCTGAAACTAAAAACATTGAACATAAACTAAAAAAAGTGTCCTCGAAGGATAAGGAATCACCAACTCTGGCTAACGGATAAAACTCTGAGGATTAGGCTAATAGCGAGGCTGAACTTGAATGTTCGAGCTTGTATCATGAAACGATACAACATAGAGTATGCGGTCAGCACTTGGAATGTACCGAGTATGCAAGGTAAGTAAAATGGACAGTTAAAATATATAAGATTTAATAAGAGTAGGTTAGCATGATCATAAAGGAAATATCATAATGTAAACATAAGGGCTCAAGGTTTCTAAACCATTTGTAAACCAAACATAATCATAATCATAAGAGAAAACTTTATAAAACATAACTTGAGCCAAAGTAACATAAACATAAATATGCATAAATCATGAGGAACAATGGGAGAACTCGTCTTAACCAACACCATCATGATAGAGCCTTACATGATGCCCCACTATTTTGCCCAGTGGTCAGGACCGCCCCCGACTTTCCAGGCAAGGGGAAGTGCGTGCGTGGTGATATCACGGGGATCCAATAATATATATATACCTACAGTGACATGTAGTTCTGAGACCACGGGGTTTACCTGAACGCCGAGTCTAGTCGGTGCTAGACACTTCTTCCAAAAACATGCACACGAGGGCTTATATTGTAATCGTAAAATCATTCATGAAGTTCATGGCCAAATAAATAATAACATGATGGATCTCACTTGAAATACATGATTATCCATGAATAAGGGTCCATGGGTTGTCCAAGAGTCATAAATCCATAAATACATGATGAGTACTTAAGAGAAATCATATCATAAATCATAAATCATAATTTAGGGCTTAAGAAGATCAAGATCATAATGGAATCATAACTTGACTTTCATGACGCATGCATAATTGCACATAATTTAATTAAAATTTGAAACTATAAATTAATAATAAAAATAGTTACAAAATCTTCCCATAGATCATAAAACATGATTTGATACATGAAGGGAATTGACCCGTAGATAAATCATAGAGAATTTCACAAGAATGGGAATAAACCCCATAGATCATGAAACTTGATGTAGAATTGAAATCCATGGAATTGAGAAGGGTTTAGAGCGTGAGAGAGAAAGGAACTCTCATTCATAGCTTCACATACCTAGGTAAATCTGATTTACCTTCCTCTTGAAATCCCAAAGACAATTGAGAAGAAATTGGGGAAATTCTTCAAGCTTGATCTCCAAGGAAGAGTTCTCATTTGCATGCATGGAATGGTAAGGATTAGAATAAGTTTAACACCCTTAAAACCCTGCTAACTGAGCTTAAAACGACGTAGTGTAGGATCTTAGGGCATAGGAATTATAAAAATACCCTTAATGAAAAGTCTGGAGTTTCTGCACTACCAGTGACAACGAGTGATACCAGAAGTCATACCTTGATACCACGAATCGTGGTATCTGTCTGTTACTTCCCTCCCTCATTCTTCAGTTCTCAGGTCCTGATACCACGAATCGAAAAGATGAGTCATTACATCAAACAATGATTTGTTGCATCCTCCCATTACAGCCTTTGATGAAACTGCATCTCGACTTCCCACAAGTCACACCACGACTCATACCTTCATCGTAAGAGTCGTGGGTTCCATCTGTTAATTCGACTGGAGGATTTTCCCTACTCTTTCCATGGCACATACAACGACTCCTTGTTTCAACGATTTTTAACACGACTCGTACTATCCATCCCTGAATATTCTAGAACTAACCCATGCATCCTACCGACGAGTCATACCTTCGTCCAATGGGTTATTACAAGGCCCGTTGTTCCAACTCGTTCCCATATAACTACAAACCACGGGTGGTTCCTACGAGTCATGGGTCCTTCCTACGACTCGTACCATCAGTCGTCCAAAGGAAAATTTTTAGATATTCTGCTGCTTCTCATTTCAAATTCCCGAGTCTAGTCATAGGCACTTTCGGGGTGTTACAATATCTCCCCCCTTGGGAACATTCATCCTCGAATGTAAATGAACATACTGAAAGCTGGGGAAAAAAAGGACTGTCATCTCAAATACTGAACATCTAAAGTTGAAAACTGACTGAGTGACTGACTCCGGACTAGAATACATGACTGAACTGAATTCATGAATCACACATACATGCATCGACATGAAAGAAACTGGAATACATAAACTGAACATAAAACTGAATAGAGTATTAAGGAGGAAACTGGTTCCTCAAGCTGGAACTGAGCCGAGAGAGAATAGATGCGGGTATTTAGCCATCATATCTGCTTTGGCTTCCCGCGTAGCTCTCTCAACATGTTGATTTCGCCAAAAAACCTTTACTAAGGCTACCTCCTTATTTATTAGCTTCTGAACCTGACAATCAAGTATTTCCACCGGAACCTCCTTGTAACTGAGGCTGTCATTCACACCTATGCTCTCCATCGGAACAATCAACGCCGGATCACCCATGCACTTCTTCAAAAGCGACACATGAAACACCGAATATACTGAATCAATTCTGAAGGCAACTCCAACTCATATGCTACCTTGCCAATCCGTCTCACAATCCAGTACAAACCAACATAACGGGGACTGAGTTTCCCTTTCTCTCTAAACCTCATTCACTCCCTTCATAGAACATACCTTCAGAAACACCCAATCATCAACTTCAAACTCAAGTTCTCTCCTCCTCATATCCGCATAGGACTTTTGACAACTCTAGGTTGTCTTCAACCTTTCCCTTATAAATTGAACCTTCTCCATAACCTCATGGACTGAATTTAGTCCTATCAACGCAGCTTTACCAACTTCAAACCAACCAATAAGCGATCTACATATCCGCCCATAAAGAGCCTCAAATGAAGCCATTTGTATGCTGGAATGGTAGTTGTTGTTATATGCAAACTCAATGAGAGGTAAATGATTCTCGCAACTACCCTTGAAATTAATCACACACGCCCTCAACATATCTTCAAGATTTTTAATGGTCCGTTCGGCCTAACCATCTGTTTGTGAGTGGAATGTTGCGCTAAGCTTGACCTGAATACCAAGTCCCTTTTGAAACGATCTCCAAAACTGGGAGGTTAACTGAGTACCTTTATCTGATATGATGGACAAGGGCACTCCATGCAACCGAACTAACTCCCGAATATACAATCTAGCATAATCCTCCGCTAAATTGGAAGTTCTGACCGGTAGAAAATGAGCTGCTTTAGTTAACCTATCTACCACCACCCAAATAGAGTCATACTATCGACGAGTACGAGGCAACCCCGTAATGAAGTCCATATTGATTTCCTCCCACTTCCAAGTAGGAATACTAATGTCTTGAAGCACCCCTCTGGGTATTTGATGATCGACCTTCACCTGTTGACAATTCAGACACTTAGCCACAAACTTCGCTATGTCCTTCTTCATGCCATTCCACTAATAAACTTCCCATAGGTCACGGTACATTTTGGTGAAACCTGAATGTATAGAATATCTGAAACCATGAGCCTCATGCAACATCCACTCCCTTAAGTCATCAACTCCTGATACACACAAATGACCCTGATATCGTAGCACACCATCTCCCCCTTAGGAGAAGACCTCCACCTTCTAATTCTGAACGGCTTCCTTCAACTTTACTAAGATAGGATCTTCGTCTTTTCTAGCTTTGACCTCAGCCACCAAGGAAGATTTTGATCCATTTTGAACAATGACACCACCATTCGTCGAGTCAACAAGATGAACTCCTAGTCGTGTAAGTCGATGCACATCCTTTACTAACTCTTTCCTTTCCTCATCTAAATGGGTCACATTCTCCATAGAAAGCATTCTAAGAGTGTCTGCCACCACATTAGCCTTGCCCAAATGATAGACGACACTCATATAATAATCCTTAAGAAGCTCCAACCACCTTTTTTGACGTAGATTTAGATCCTTCTGGTAAACACGTACTGTAGGCTCTATGGTCCATAAACACATCCACATGGACCCCGTACAGATAGTGTATCCAAATCTTCAAGGAAAATACTATCGCCGCCAACTCGAGGTCATGAGTCGGATAGTTCTTCTCATAGACCTTCATCTACCTGAACGCATAGGCTATCACCTTACTGTGCTGCATTAATACACAACAAAGACCGATCCTCGAGGCATTATAATATACCACAAACCCATCGATAGCCTCAGGTAGGGTCAACACTAGTGCTGAGGTGAGTCGAGTCTTCAACTCTTGGAAGCTCTTCTCACAAGCCTCCGACCATTGAAACTTCACCTTCTTCTAGGTCAACTTAGTCAACGGTGCTGCAATGGATGAAAACCCCTTAACAAACCTCCGATAGTAACCATCTTAGCCCAAGAAACTCCTGATATCCAAAGGACTCACTGGTCTAGGCCAATTTTTCACAGTTTCTATCTTCTGAGAGTCCACCTGTACACCCTCACTTAACACCACATGACCCAAAAATGCTATTGAGTCTAGCCAAAACTCGCACTTGTTGAACTTAGCATATAGTTGGCGATCCTTAAGAGTCTGTAATACCACCCTCAAATGAGCGACATGATCCTCCTTGCTTCGAGAGTATATGAGAATGTCATCTATCGATAGGATTACGAACATATCCAAATACGGCTTGAACACCCTGTTCATCAAGTCCATAAAAGCTGCATGAGCATTCATTAGTCTAAAAGACATAACTACAAACTCATAGTGACCATACCGAGTCCTAAAGGCTGTCTTCGGAATGTCACTCTCCCGAACCCTGAGCTGATGATACCTAGATCTAAGGTCTATATTTGAAAAACACTTAGCACCCTGAAGCTGGTCAAATAAATCATCAATCCTCGGGAGGGGATATCTGTTCTTGATTGTCACCTTGTTCAATTGCAGATAGTCAATGCGCATCTGAAGGGAACCATCCTTCTTCCGGACAAAGAGAACTAGTGCACCCAATGGGGATTTGCTTAGTCTGATGAAACTGTTGCCTAAAAAATCCAAATTTTTTATCTTTACTTGATGCCTCCGCTTAAAAAATTGTCACCACACTTAGCGGATCCTCACTCCTATTGTTAAGACTGGCAGATTTTAGAAAAATTCAGAGACTTCCCTCTGACAACAGATAACTTAATGATCTGTTAAGTGTCCTAACGGGTCACTTAATGGTTTGTTTTGTGTTCTAGTGCAAATTTTGCTGGTTTTCTGCTTCATATCTAGGATCTGATCCTAGGGACTTTTGTGGTGTTACATTATCTTCCCCCTTGAGAACATTCATCCTTGAATGGAGACTACATAATTGAAAAGATAGGGAAAGAACTACAATCCCAAAACTGAAAGCTAAACACTAATATAGATGCAGTGACTGACTCTGAATAGAGATACACATATTGAACTGAACTCATGAAACATGAATGCATACCAAGACATGAACTGGACATGAAAATAAATAGAGTACTAAGGAGGAAACTAGTACCTCATACTGAAACTGAACTGGAAGGGAAGAGGTGAGGGTACTTGTCCATTATATCTGCCTCGGCCTCCAAAGTAGCTCCCTCTCCAAGATGATTCCTCTAAAGGACTTTCACTGAAGAGACCTCTTTGTTCCCAACTTCTGAACCTGGCGGCCAGGAATCTCTACCTGTACGTCTTCATAGGTGAGGCTATCCTTCACACTAATACTCTCTACAAGCGTAACTAGAGTTGGATTGGCAATGCACTTATTCAATAAGGACACATGGAAAATTGGATGTACTGATGCCAAATCTAAGGGCAACTCCAACATATAAGCCATATTTCCAACACGCCTCAGAATCATGTAAGGACTAACATATCGGGGACTGAGATTTTCTTTCTTTCCAAACCTCATCTCCCCCTTCATGGGTGATACCTTCAGAAATACCCAATCATCAACATTGAACTCAAGCTCTCTCCTCCTCACATCCGTATAGGACTTCTGACGACTCTGAGCTGTCTTCAGCTTTTCTCTAATAAGCTGAACTTTTTTTATAGCCTCATGTACTGAATTTGGCCCTATCAATATAGGCTCACCTACCTAAAACCATCTAATAGGTGATCTACATATCCACCCGTGAAGAGCCTCAAATGGAGCCATCTAAATGATGGATTGATAGTGGTGTTGTAGGCAAACTCAATGAGAGGTAAGTGGTCATCACAACTACCTTTGAAATCAATCACACAAGCTCTCAACATGTCCTCTAAGGTCTGAGTGAAAGCAAAATATAAAAGAGAAAAGTGAAGTTTGAGCTCACAAAAATACTTTGGGGTGTGAAAAGTGCCAAAACAAAAAAAGGGATCAAAAAGGTAAAAAGGTTGTGGAAAAGTGATGAAGTGTTCAAGGATGGTAAATGAGTCACTAAAGGTCAAAATTGTATCCTATCAGCCCTTTGACCTTTATTACAATCTTAGAAAAGCCCTTATGTGATATCAACCTAGATATCCAAAAAGAATGGCATTTGAGTAAATAGGCAAGCATATGGTATTTGTGACCTATCTTGTGAATTTCTTTGTGAGAGTTGAGTGCATTTTTATTCTCTCTTGATCTTGTGTATCCTTGATGTCTGTGTTATCATTATTTCAGAATAAAAATAGGGTTCTGTCCCTGTCACCTGACACTCCAAAGTTTGAATTAATTGGGCTTTTTGAGACATAGTATAAATAGAATTTTCTTGTAATTTTTACAGAGCTTTCAGTTCATATTTTTAGTAGAGAGTAGAAATAGCTAGTTAGCCTTAGTTTCCAAATAGATTCTAGATCTTAGCTTGTAATTTGAACATTCCATTTCATCTATTGAAGATTTCTTATCCAATTTCAATTTCCATTGATAAGCATATCTAATTACTTTAATTCCAATAGATTTCTTATCCAATTTCAATTTCCATTGGTAAGCATATCTAATTACTTTAATTCTCTTCTTCTTATTTCTATGGGTAACTAAATATAGATATCCCAATTTGGTAAAATTAAGTTTTGGCTTATGAACATTTGATGATTTTTACTTTGTAGTGTGTGATTGGTGATGAAAGTCATCCAATCCTTCACAATTGCCTTTATGAGTCTTGAAAGAACAAATTTAAGTTGGGTTAGCATCAATCAATAATAACTCAAGGAATAACCCTTGTTTAATAGATTCTCCTAGACATAGGTTGAGTTCAAATTGGCAACAAGCAATTAGGTAGAAGGGAATTCTCTTCAATTTGACAAATTGAAGTAGATTGACACCTGTGGTGATATTGAAATATACCCATGGGTTTCTTAAGTAAATTGATTGTATATACATTCCTATCCAATTCTTAATTTATCCACGTTGGGTGATTTAGTGGGATCGACCCATAATTGGGGTTACTTCCCTAGAATTGTCTCAAATTGATTGTAACCCTAGCATATTGCACTCTATAGTTGAAGTTATATTTTACTTCTCTCAATTCGGATAGACTCTAATCTTGCAATACTATACTGCTTAGTACTAGATAGATTGGGCTTCGAGTAGTCTCTGTGAGATTCGACCACAACTCCTCGTTGGGTTCTATATTTGTTTTGATTGTTTACACTACCCGATATTGGGAGTGGATTTAAACAACATCAACTTACAAAGAATCAAACAAATATGGTCATATCATGATTAATCTTCTATTAATACCATAAAATGCTCAAAACTACTTTCCTAGATGTTCATTTTACCACACAATTCAGAATGGATTAATTCTAACTTATCACTACCTCTATTTTCTTTTAATAAGAAAGGTCTCTTAGTCATTTTTCCTTCTAAATAATACTCACAAGTTCGTAGAGTCTTCACTTTCAATGAATTTTAAATTTCATCTTTTTGACCACCCTCGAAGTCTTATCCAGAATAAATGACATAGATACTAGTGTACAAATAAGTTTCATTCAATTTTGAAGAGTATTTTCTCTTATGGGATAGATTTGTAACACCCCATATAATTTAAGTGACGATGAGTTGGTAATTTACCAACTCATTAGGATTTTAAGCATGAGCTTTTGCTTGGTTTTTAATTTATATAGGAAGGTTTTATGCCTTTTTATTTTGATTTTGTAGGTGTTAGGTTCAAACAAAGAAACCAAAGAAATTGAACAAAGAGCAAGTACTGGGAAAGGGAGACCTGCGTTTCGTAGGTTGGACACTGGTGAAATGCGGGTAAGATGCCGAAGTTAACTGTCCTTAATCTAGACGGAAGCCACAGAACGCAGTCAGGAACCTGCAAAAACAGGTGCAGATGTAGAAGCTGAACTGGGCTAGCTTCCACGACCTGTGAAGCACCCGCGTTTCGCGGATGCTTCTAAGGGAAAAATAGGAATCTGTGTAGAAGAATGAAAATCAAACATTTCCTATTTTGTACACACTTTTTTCTTGGTAAAAAAAAGAGACTTTAGGGATTAGATAATTTTGTAGAGAGAATTATAGAGAGAAGTAAGAGAGATAGTCTTCTTCTTCTTCTTTTTCAATACTTTTAGGGTAAGAAATTCTCCATTGAAGCTCAAATTTACTATTCAATTATGCTTGCGATTGAATCTCTTATTAATTTCATTAACTTATTTACATTCATGAGTAGCTAATTTGATAACTAGGGGTGTGTGCTTGATGTGGGTTGAAATTTGATTGGGTGTTGTTAATTTAGTCTTAGAATTACTTATTATGCATGAATCTCATGCTTTCTCTAAGTTTAATGCAAATATTTATGGTTGCAAACATAGATTGTAATTACTTATCTTTCTTTTTTCTTGAGAAAGTGAAGTAAGATATGGATGAGAAAGCATTAGTGGGGATTTGAGTTTTGCAAATGTGGGGTTGGGCTGGGAATAGCCAAAACCTATTTTCATAACTCAATTTAAGGATTAAGAATAGAAATATATTAACTCTTCATTAATCCAATATGGATAATATGTTAATTGAGCTTGGGGTTTGAAAGAACTCAAGTAGAATATGCCTAAGTGGTCGAAATACATCGGGTATAAACTTGTCCATGGCTATTCATGTTATTAATTGATTATTAAGACTTGTTGATAACCCCACTCTTATTGATGCCCCATCAATAGCACATCCCTAGTATTTGCTCTTATTGTTGCTTCAACTTGCATTACTTCATTTTGATATTGAGTAGAATCATATAGTGTTTTCATTTTCTCCCAACATTTATTTTATGTATTGTGATATGATGATGCTAACTAGTTTAGGTTGACATACAACTCTAGTAGTGATCTATCCCTATTCCCTGTGGATTTGACCCCGACTCATAAAGTTAGGTAAATTATATTGCTAACGATCATATACACTTTCTCCTAGCGAGAAGTGAATTTGGATGTGATTAATTTTGGCGTCGTTGCCGGGGAATAGGCATTGATAGCCTAGAGTTGTTATTAATTTGAACTACTAAAGCATCTTGTGCAAATTTACATTTGTTTCTATTTTTCACTACTTGTTTAGGTTGGATCTAATGATCCAAGACTCGCAAGTGGGTTCTGTGGACGGACACATGGACAATGACGAGGATGAGCCCATGTTGCCTAATGTAGCGGGTGCCATTCACCTACCACCTACAATAGAGAATGCGATGTTTTATGTGACCAGCACTATGTTACACTTGATACAAATGAAAATACTCTTTGGAGGGCAACCAAGCGAAGCCGCTAATAGACACCTTCACAACTTCCTTGAAATCTGCCAGCCCTTCAATATCACTAATATTAACCAAGAGTTGATTCAACTAAGGCTTTTCCCATTCTCATTGATGGGACAAGCCACTGTTTGGCTAGAGCAGCTGCCCCCGGGTGTATTACCTCTTGGCAAGAGTTGACGAAGGCTTTCTTGGATAGGTTCTTCCCTCCATCAGGGATGTTGCAGTTGAGGGATGGAATACCCAATTTTAGACAAATCCCAAGTGAACCTTTGTATGAGGTTTGGCTCTGATTCAAAAATAAAGTTGCAATATGTCTAAACCATGGGTTGCCTGATGGAGTTCTTCTCCAAAGCTTTTATCGCTCACTTGACTCGATAAATAAGTCGGTGGCCAATAATATTGCTAGTGGGTACTTGATTGTAACACCCCAAAACTTTCATAGACCAAACTCAGACTTTGCATGAAAAAACAGAAAGCAGCAGAAAATTTTTGTCACAGAATGACCCAGACAACAAGTCATTGTCACCTGTAACGGATCGTTGTCTGAGTCTTTGTCAGTCCTGCAAATTTCCTTCGGGGACCAACGAGGTATAGGACAACCCATTGGAAGGAGTAACGAGTCATCCTGTCATTCATTGTATCCCAAGTCCAGAAACCTGCCAGACCTTCCCCTGAACCAACGAGTAGGACTAACGACTCGTGGTTCATACCAACGAGTCATCATTGCCACTTGTTGCCTGAACCAGCAACCCTTCAGGTCAAGGCAGTGGTAACCACGAGTAGACACAATGACCTATTGGTTCTACCAACAAGTCGTTGTGTCGTCCGTTCGCAGAGGGACCAAGTTTTTTCTATCGGTGACCACGAGAGGAACCAATGACCCATTGGTCCATCCAAAAAGTCATGATTCCCTTCCGTGGCCTATTTCCAGTGAACATAGATCTCAGGCCTAGGACCAATGAGTTGTGGTGTCAACCAATGACTCGTTGTGTGACCCGTTGGTTCCTGCCATGCAGTTTTCCAGATTTTCTATCGGGGATATTTTTGTAACTTCCCACATTTTTAATCCCTAAACTATGTCATTTTTGGGTTATATTTATGGGATTTAGGGAGGTAATCGATGTTCCCTCTTCGTTCCTTTCATTCTCTCAAGCTCAGAACATAGAAACCTCAAATAGGAGACTCGGAGTAAGATCAAGGGTATCAAGTTTTCTCCTCGGATTCTCTAAATACATTGGGAAAGTCAACTCTGAGTATGTGAGAATTAAACAAAGGAATTGTTCTTCCCTTATGTCCCAAAACCCTTCTATAATTGCTTGTCAGTCTTAGCCCTGAATATCAATAATAGGGTTAGCTTCAATCAGATTATGAATATTCTTGTGAACTTGAAATCCTTGTGAACTTTTGTAATGTTTTCATCATTTATCATGGATGTTGTTATTCTCTTCATGAAATATTGTTTAGCCCTAGTTCTGCGAATACAGTAAACCAGGTCCAGCATAATTTTCTAGATACAAATACTGCTTGACTCTATTAGTTCTTGAATTTTCATGTCATTACCATTTTGTGGATTCACAGTTTGTTTGAATGCTAGTTCAGTCTCAGTTAGCAATTAGCATTTTTCAGTATCTTACAGTAAGTCAGTTGATCAGTTTGACAATAGTTAGTGCCTTGAGGAGTTTAGTTCAGTAATACTCCCCAATTTCAGTTATCAGTTAGTTCTCTAGACGGTTACGATGCTTCCGGATAAGCAGCTTTGACCAATCTTAGACACTAGTTTCCAGTTATCCAGTCCTACAGACTCTAAGGTTACTTCCAGATAAGTATTCCTGACTTAGTCTAGGATACCAGCTTCGAGCTATCAGCTTAGTAGTCAAGTTAGGACTATCCAGTGGGAGTAGTACTTAGCACCAAGTAGAACGAGGTTCCAGCGCACCCACGTTCCCAGAACTATGTTTCCACCGTAGGATATTGGCCCCACGGGCCCCAGACCTGTGATCACCTAGCTCAACCACTATACCCTGACAAGGTACAGCGGGATTTCTCCAATGGGATGTATACATTGGACTCCACATCTAGCTCACACAACTATATGTCGATTATAGAATCTCCCATTTGTCAGTACAGTTCCGTTCAGCTCAGTCTCAACTTAGCTCAATTCAGTCATTTAGTTTCAGGACATGTTTATGACCGTCAGTCAGGGTCATTATTGACCATATTACAGTTATAACTTAGCTTTTATTTGTATTTAGTATCAGTTGGTCATTTCATGTTATTTCAGTTCAGTGTTTATTTTTCCATGCTTATTGTATATCTCACTTACTCAGTACATTTAAAGTACTAACGCATACTTTCTATGTTGTATCATATTATGATACAGGCGCAGGTTCTCAATCTCAGCATTGTCAGTTGTTCCCTCCGATGATTTCAGCAGCAGCAGTACTTTTGGTGAGTCCTCATCTTCTAAGGATGATATTTTCTTTTCAGTTAGTTCTTATTTAGACAGATTTTAGAGTTAGTTGGGGGCTTGTCCCAGCAACTCCATAGTTAGTAATTGGCTTTCAGATACAATTGTTCAGTATTCTTTTTAGATATGTTTACTCCTTTTGAATCAGTATTTCTTGGATAATTATTTTTATACAGCTTCCTCTTATGTTTACTTAGTTTATCAGTGCAATGTTAGACCATGGGTTAGCTTGGGGTCACTTGTGGCACCAAGTACCGTGTCTCGTCTAGGGTGTAGACTCGGGTCATGACAAACTTGGTATCAGAGCACTAGGTTTAGAGTATCCTAAGATGTCTGAAAGCCGCGTTAAGTAGAGTCCTTTTCATGGGTGTGAAGCGCGCCACACTTATTACGAGGAGGTTACAAGACGTTATTAGGAAAACTTCCTTTTGTTCAAACTTCTTATCGTGCATTGAAGTTAAATCCCAAAATATCCTCCTAACACGTTCTCTATTCGTTTTACTGAAAATATGCCTCAAAAATGAGAAAATGGAAGGAGGGATGGCAATGCCAACCAACCTGCCCCACCAGCTCTAGCAGCCCTTCAGGATGATCAAGTGTCCTCGGCAGATTCCGGGTGGCAATTCAACTGTTGGCTCAGACGGTGACTAACCAAGTGAACCAGCAGGTGGTCCCAGTTAATGCAAACAGGTCTATAGTAGCTTCTAGGGTTGGGGACTTCACCCAAATAAACCCTCCATCTTTTCATGGATCTAAGGTGGGAGAGGACCCGCAAGAGTTTGTAGATGAGATGCGTAAAATCACTCGGATTATGGGTGTTAGTTCCGTGGAGAATGCCGATCTAGCTACTTACCAGTTGAAAGGGGTGGCTCAAATTTGGTACAATTAGTGGAAGGAAGGGAGGCCAGCAGAAGCAGGATTAGTAAAGTGAGATGAATTCTCTACGGCATTTCTAGATAGATTCTTTCCTCGGGAATTGAGGGAGGCCAAGGTCGTTAAATTCATGAATGTAAGGTAGGGTAACAAAATAGTAGAGGAATATGCGTTGGAGTTCACTGGGTTATCGAGGTATGCTTCAAAGATGGTTGCTGAGCCAAGGGCTCGAATGCTTAAATTCTTTAATGGAGTGTCAGATTTGGTACTTAAGGAGTGCAGAACTGCAATGCTCATCAAGGACATTGACCTCTCCAGCCTCATCATTCATGCCCAGCAGATTGAGGCAGAGAAGTTGAAGGAATATGGAGCGGGAGAACAAGCGGGCTAGAATAGGTCAGTCGAATTATGGCCACCAGAGTTCTGGCGGCAGTAGTCTCCCACAAAAGCAGCAACAAAGAACTCTAGCACCCACATCAGCTAGCACACCTTCTTTCCTATCCCGCAAGGATCAAAAGGGTGGAGCATCTGGCTCTCAGTCCTAGAGTTACAGTGCCAGCAACTATTACCCAGCTTGTCCTATGTGTGGCAAGAACTATTTAGGTGAATGTCGTATGGGCAAAGAGGGTTGCATTGGATGTGGACAGTTAGGTCACAGGTTGAAGGAGTGTCCATCAGCAGGAGGGAGGAAAACTCAGTCTACCACTTCAGTAGCCCCAGGAAGTCATCCAGCTCAGTAGGGGACTACTTCAGGTACGGATGGCGGTCAGCTCCAAAATCTCTTTTATGCCTTGTCCTCTCGTCAGGATCAGGAGAACTCACCTGACATGGTCATGGGTATGTTACGTCTTTTCCACCTAGATGTATATGCCCTACCAGATCCAGGAGCCACACTATCATTAATGACTCCTTATATAGTTGTTCAGTCTAAAATCAGTCCAGAAGTCCTCTCGGAACCATTCTCAGTCTTTACCCTAGTTGGTGAGTTAGTTAGAGCCAGCCGGGTATATAGAAACTTCCCAGTCTCAGTGTTGAATAAATTCATTCCGGATGATCTAGTAGAGCTAGACATGGTCGATTTTGACCTCATTCTTGGAATGAATTGGTTACATTCCGATTATGCCTCAATCAACTGCAGAACTAGAGTCGTTAGGTTTCAGTTTCCTAATGAGCTAGTCTTAGAATGGATGGGTAGTGTTTCAGTGCCTAAGGGTCGGTTTATTTCCTAGCTTAAGGCAAGGAAGCTCATTTCGAAAAGGTGCATCTATCACCTAGTTCAGGTCAAAGATTCTAGCTTCGAGACCCTAATGATTCAGTCAATTCCAGTTGTCAGCGAATTCCCTGACGTGTTTCCCGAAGTCCATCCCGTGTGGGAAATAGACTTCAGCATAGACCTTCTTCCAGACACTCATCCCATCTCTATTCCTCCTTATAGAATGGTTCCAACTGAGCTTAATGAGTTGAAGTAACAACTAAAATACATTCCTTATAAGGGTTTCATCAGGCCCAGCATCTCTCTATGGGGTGCTCCAGTGTTGTTCGTACGAAAGAAGGATGGTACTCTTAGAATGTGTATTAACTACCGTCAACTGAACAAAGTTACAGTTAAGAACATGCATCCTCTACCCAGGATTGACGACTTGTTCGATCAGCTTTAGGGAGCCAGTTGTTTTTCCAAGGTAGATCTCAGGTCAGGATATCATCAGCTTAGGGTCAGGGAATGTGAAATACCAAAAATATCCTTCAGAACTCAGTATGGTCACTATGAATTTGTGGTTATGTCCTTCAGACTAACTAATGCCCCAACAGCTTTTATGGACCTGATGAACAGAGTATTCAAACAATATCTGGATATGTTCGTCATAGTGTTCATAGATGACATTTTTGTATTCTCTAGAAATGAGGAGGAGCATGCTAACCATCTAAGGATAGTGTTGTAGACTCTCAAAGAGCGCCAACTGTTCGAAAAATTTAGAAAATGTGAATTTCAACTGAAGTCTGTGACTTTCCTCGGTCATGTGGTCTCAGGTGAGGGTATTCAGGTAGATCCTCAAAAGATAGTAGCGGTGAAATACTGGCCAAGACCCACTTCCCCAATAGATATCAAAAGTTTTTTGGGTCTAGCCAGTTATTACCGATAGTTTATGGAGGGGTTTTCTTCTATCGCGTCTCCTTTTACTAAACTAACTCAATAAAATGTGAAGTTTCAGTGGTCAGATGCATGTGAGAAGAGTTTCCAAGAGTTGAAGACTCGACACACTACAGCTCCAGTTTTGACCTTACTAGAAGGAACAGATGGATTCGTAGTCTATTGTGATGCTTCTAGAATTAGCCTCGGTTGCATTCTGATGCAGCGGGGTAAGGTGATAGCTTATGCCTCCAGACAGATCCAGGTTCATGAGAAGAATTATCCGACTCATGATCAAGAACTAGCAGTAGTGGTGTTTGCTTTGAAAATATGGAGGCATTACCTTTATGGGGTTCACGTGGATGTTTTCACCGACCACAAGAGCCTTCAGTACATGTTCAATCAAAAGGATTTGAACCTTCACCAGAGAAGGTGGTTGGAGTTATTGAATGATTACAACATGAGTGTGCTGTACCACTCGTGTAAGGCAAATATGGTGGCGGATGCCTTGAGTAGAATGTCCATGGGGACCGTTGCTCATGTTGAAGATGGCAGGAAAGAGCTAGCAAAGGATATTCATAGGTTAGCTCGGTTAGGAGTACAGTTGGTGGATTTAGCTGGGGGCGGAGTAGTACTATAGAGTAGGTCAGAATCCTTGTTAGTTGTTGAGGTTAAGTAGAGGTAGGATGAAGATCCCATACTTCTTAAGCTGAAAGAAGCAGTTCTAAGAAAAGAAGTGGAGGCTTTCTCCAAAGGGGGAGATGGGGTGCTTCATTACCAGGGTAGACTATCCAAACGTAGATTGCTTGAGACAGTGAATATTGGTAGAAGCATATAGCTCCAGATATTCTATCCATCCAAGTGCCACTAAGATGTACCGTAACCTACGAGAAATCTACTGGTGGAACAGCATAAAAAGGGATATTGTAGAATTTTTGGCTAAGTGCCCGAACTACCAGTAGGTTAAGGTTGAACATTATAGACCTGGGGGTATGACTCAGGATATCAGTATACCCATGTAGAAGTGGGAAGAAGTGAATATGGACTTCATTACAGGTCCGCCTCGTACTCGTCGGCAACATGATTCTATTTGGTGATAATAGATAGGATGACCAAGTTAGCACACTTCCTCCCAGTTAAAACTACAGACTCAGCTAAGGATTATGCTAGACTGTACATCTGGGAGTTAGTCAGACTACAAGGGGTTCCCTTGTCCATCATTTCAGATAGAGGTACCCAGTTAACCTCGCATTAATGGAAGTCATTTCAGAAAGGACTCGGTACTCAAGTCAAACTCAGCATAGCTTTTCACCCTTAGACAGATGGACAAGCTGAGCGAACTATTTAGACCTTAGAAGATATGTTGAGAGCTTGTGTGATCGACTTCAAGGGTAGTTGGGATGATCACCTACTTCTCATCGAGTTTGCATACAACAATAGCTACCACTCTAGTATTCAGATGGCCCCATTTGAGGCCTTATATGGTAGAAGGTATAGATCTCCTATGGGGTGGTTTGAAGTTGGCGAAGCTACCTTGATAGGACCAGACTCCATTCATGAAGCTACGCAGAAAGTGCAACTTATCAGAGAAAGGTTGAAAATAGCTTAGAGCCGACAGAAATCATATGCTGATGTGAGGAGGAGAGAGTTAGAATTTGCTGTAGATAATTGGGTTTATCTGAAAATTTCACCCATGAAAGGGGTGATGAGGTTTGGAAAGAAAGAGAAACTCAGTCTGAGGTATGTAGGACCCTACAGGGTTCTGAGGCTAATCGGCAATGTATCCTATGAGTTAGAATTACCTTCGGAGTTAGCATATGTGCACCCAGTCTTCCATGTGTCACTGTTGAAGAAGTGCATCGGTGATCCGACCTCAGTTGTGCCACTAGACAATGTGGGAGTGAAGGATAGTCTCTCTTACGAAGAAGTCCCAGTTTATATCCTAGACCGTCAGGTTCGTAAGTTGAGAAACAAGGAGGTTGCTTCAGTAAAAGTCTTGTGGAGGAACTAGCTAGTTGAGGGAGCCACATGGGAGGCAGAAGCAGATATGATGGCTAAATATCCCCATTTATTCCCTTCCAGTTCAGTTTCAACATCAGGTATTAAATTCCTCCTCAGTACTCTATTCAGTTCCTCACTCATTAGCTCTATTCATGTTTTCAGTATACATCTTAGTTGCATCAACTCAGTTAGTATGCCTGTTCCAGTTCGGAGTTAGTCACTCCTTCATAAATTAGTTTAGAGTTTCAGCTTGGGAATTGCAGCTCTTTTCCCAGTTTTCCAGCAGCTTTAGCTTTCATTGACGAATGATCCCAAGGGGGAGATATTGTAATACCCCAAAACTTTCCTAGACCAAACTCAGACTTCATATGAAAAACAAGAAAGCACCAGAAAATTTTTATCACAGAACGACCCAGACAACGAGTCCTTATCACTTGTAATGGACCATTTTCTGAGTCATTATCAGTCCTACAGATTTCCTTTCGAGGACCAACAAGGCATAGGACGACCCACAGGAAGGAGTAATGAGTCATCCTGTCATTTATTATATCCTAAGACTAGAAACCTGCCAGACCTTCCCTGAACCAACGAGAGGGAGTAACAACTCATAGTTCATACCAACGAGTCATTGTTGCCACCCGTTGCCTGAACTAGCAACCATTCAGGTCAAGGAAGTGGTGACCACGAGCAGACACAATGACCCATTAGTTCTACCAACGAGTCATTGTGTCGTCCGTTAGCAGAGGGACCAAGCTTTTCCTGTCAGTGACCACGAGATGAACCAATGACCCATTGGTCCATCCAACGAGTCATGGTTCCCTTCCGTGGCCCATTTCCAGTGAGCATAGATCTCAAGCCCAGGACCAACGACTGGTCCCAACGAGTCGTGGTGTCAACCAATGACTCGTTGTGTGACCAGTTGGTTCTTTTCGGACAATTTTCCAAAAAAAATTGGGGATATTTTTATAACTTCCCACCTTTTTAATCCCTAAACTATGTCATTTTTGGGTTATATTCAGGGATTTAGGGAGTTAATCGACATTCCCTCTTTATTCCTCTCATTTTCTCAATCTCAGAACATAGAAACCTCAGAAAAAGAGACTCAGAGTAAGATCAAGGGTTTCAAGTTTTCTCCTCAAATTATCTAGATCCTTTTCGGGAAATTCAACTCCAGGTATGTGAGAATTCAACAAGGGAATTATTATTCCCTTGTGCCCCAAAACCCTTCTATAATTTCTTGTCAGTCTTAGCCCTAAATATCTGAAATAGGGTTAGCTTCAGTCAGATTATGAATATTCTTGTGAATTTGAAATCCTTGTGAACTCTTATAATGTTTTCATTATTTATCACGCATGTTGTAATTCTCTTCATGGAATTCTGCTTAGCCCTAGTTCTGTGAATACAGTAAACCAGGTCTTGCATAATTGTCTAGATACAAATACTATTTGACTCTATTAGTTCTTGAATTTTCATGTTATTACCATTTTGTGGATTCACACTCAGTTTGAATGCTAGTTCAGTCTTAGTTAGCAATTAGCCTTTTTCAGTATCTTACAGTAAGTCAGCTGATCAGTTTGACAATAGTTAGTGCTTTGAGGATTTAAGTTTAGTAATACTTCCTAATTTCAGTTATCAATTAGTTCTCTAGATGGTTATGAAGCTTCTAGATAAGCAGCTCTGACCAGTATTAGAACATCAGTTTCTAGTTATCTGGTCCTACAGACTCTTAGGTTACTTCCAAATAAGCATTCCTGACTTAGTCCAAGACCCCAGCTTCGAGCTATCAGCTTAGTCGTCAAGTTAGAACTATCCAGTGGGAGTAGTACTTAGCACCGATCCGACCGGGGTTCCAACGCACCCAGGTTCCCAAAACTACATTACCAATGTAGGTTATTGGCCCCACAAGCCCCAAACTTTTGATCACCCAGCTCAGCCACTATACCCTGGCAAGGTACAGTGGGCTTTCTTTGATGAGGTGTATACATAGGACTCCACGTCTAGCTCACGTGGTTATATGTTGATTATAGACTCTTCCACTTGTCAGTACAGTTAAATTCAGCTCAGTCTCAACTTAGCTCAGTTCAGTCACTCAGTTTCAGGACATGTTTATGACCGTCAGTCAGGGTCATTATTGACCATATTACAGTTATAGCTCAGCTTTTATTTGTATTCAGTATCAGTTGGTCATTTCATGTTATTTCAGTTCAGTGCTTATTTTTCCATTCTTATTGTATATCTCACTTACTCAGTACATTCAAAGTACTGACGCATACTTTCTATGTCGTATCGTATTATGATACAGGTGCAGGTTCTCAGTCTCAGCATCGTCAGTAGTTCCCTGCGACGATTTCAGCAACAGCAACAGTACTTTTGGTGAGTCCTCATCTTTCGAGGATGATATTTGTTTTTTCAGTTAGTTCTTATTTAGACATATTTTAGAGTTAGCTGGGGGCTTGTCCCAGCAAGTCCTCAGTTAGTGGTTGGCTTTAAGACACAGTTGTTCAGTATTCTTTTCAGATATGTTTACTCCTTTTGAATCAGTATTTCTTGGATAATTATTTTTATACAGCTTCTGCGTATGTTTACTTAGTTTACCAGTGCAGTGTTAGACCATGGGTTAGCTTGGGGTCACTTGTGGCACCAAGTACCGTGTCTTGTCCAGGGTGTAGACTCTGGTCGTGACATTTATGGACCAAAAATATGGTTTGGCCAAAGCTCTCTTGGATCAGATGACCAAGACAAATCGAGCATGGCACACTAGAGACACTGAGGCATCCTCAAGTGGTGCTAGTTCCATCCTTGTGACTGTAGAGATAATAATCTTAAACCGAGTCAAAAGTGACAAGATGAGATTCTATGTACTTTCTTAAATGCCTCTAACATAACTAATGAGCTGATGGGACAGCATCCCCAACTAGCTCAACAAAAGTCTGCAACTGAAATAACATAACAAAAAACTAAACTGAATGTCCACGAGAGATGAGGACTCACCAACACTAGCTAAATAAGACTAATATGGAAGCAGGACTAATGGCGCGACTGAGTCTGATCTCTCGGACCTGTATCATGAAATGATACAACATAGAGTAAGTGGTCAGTACTTTGAATATACTTAGTATGCAAGGTAAGTAAAACAAACTAATAAAATACATAAGAGTTCATAAGAGTAGGACATTTCAAAACAAGAAGTGAAAATCATAACATAAACATGAGGGCTCAAGGTTTTCAAAACCATTCATAAACTAGTCATAATCGTAATCATAAGAGAAACCTTGTAAAACATAAATTGAGCCCAAGTATCATAATCATGATCACGAATAAAACATACGAAACAATGGAAGGACTCATCTTAATGACACCACCATGATAGAGCTTACATGATCCCCCAACTATCTCACTCAAGTAGCCAGAGCCTTCCCAAGCTTTCCAGGCATTGGACGTAAATTGTGTGATGTCAGTAATGGGACCCACCCAGGGTCAATGAATATAAACCTACGTTTGGATGTAGTTATAAGATCTCAGAGTTTACCTGAATACCGGGCCTACTCAGTGCTAGAGACTACTTCCAAGAACATGAACATGAGGGCTCATATAATTATCGTGAAATCAAATGCATGAAGTTTATGGCTAGTTAGATCATAACATACTTGATCGTACTTGAACTACATGATTAGCCATGAAATAAGGGCCCATGAGTCGGTCAAAAATCAAAAGCTCATAAATCATGAAGAACATGCATGCTTGAGAAAATCACCATACTTGAAATTCATAAATTCATGAAGAATACTTGTAGGGAATCATATTATAAATCATAAATTAGCGCTCAAGAGAATCAAAATCATAATAGAATCATAAACTTAACTTTTCATGAAACTTACATAATTGAGCATAATTTTCTAAAATTTGAAAACGTGAAATAATAATAAAAATAGGTATAAAATTTCTCCGTAGATCTTAAAACATGCTTTGAGACATGAAGGGGATTGACCCGTAGATAAATCATAGAGAATTTCATAGAATTAGGATAAAGCCCCATAAGATCATGAACTTGATCTAGAACTTAAATTCATTGAATTGAGGAGAATTTTGAGAATGAGAGTTAAAGGAACTCTCATTCATAGCCCTATATACCTGGGTAAACTAATTCTCAACTTGTCTTTGAAAGCCCAAGAGATTTGGAGGAAAATGGAGGGTTTCAAACTTGATCTTCAAAGGAAAACTTCTAATCTTGCATGCATGTGAGTTGAATGAATTCGGATAGGTTAAACCCTCTTAAAACCCTCCTAATAGAGCTTAAAACGATGTAGGATAGGTTAAACCCTCTTAAAACCCTCCTAATAGAGCTTAAAACGACGTAGTTTAGGACTTAGGAGCTTAGAAATTACGAAAATGCCTTTAATGGTTCGATAGAAAATCTCATACTGCCAAAAACATCGAGTCGTTTGATGACTCGTTAGGCAAATGACGAGTTGTTTGACAACTAATTCTATGACCTGGTGTAGATTTTTCTATTTTCTCTATTTCAACTCTCGAGTATTACACTCACCTGCGGAACGCAGGTGCCAACTCGTGACCTTCCATTGCTGGCGGGGCTTGTTGGTGCCCATCTCCCTTGCTATCTTCATGGACATTTCCATTCCCATTCCTGCTTCCGTTTCATATGGCATGGAGGCATGATTCATCAAACACGTATAGCACGAGTTATAAGGATATATAGGTACTTCATCGCACGATACAGATAATGAAAGAAGGAAAATTTCCTAAAACATTTTGTAGTCTCTCCCCCATAAGTGCGGCGCGCTTCACACCCATGGAAAAGACTCTACTCAACGTGGCTTTCAAACACCCTAGGACACTCTAAACCTTTGNGTGATACCAAGTTTGTCATGACACGAGTTGAGACCCTGGACCGAGACACGGAACCTCGAACCATGAATGGCTCCAAGTCTACCCATGGCATGAACATAGTGGCTAAAGGGCTTAAATTAACAAAAACTGATAAACTAAACATGAATAATATGAAGTCTATGATAATGCTCAAACTCACACTCCCTGACAAAGTATGAAGCGGACGTTGTCAATAAAGAACACAACTAAGAGGTTGGGGTCGAACCCACAGGGAATAGGATAAGATCTAGACTAATGTCGGTAGTTGAACTTTCTCCAAATTGGAGGGTTTTAAAGAAAACAATATTAAAACAAGATTATATTTGTGATTTAAATCAAGATTTGCAAATAACTATGGTAAGTTTTCCCCATGTGTTCATAACTACTTTGGGTATACACACGTGATCAATCCCAATGCTTACTTGTAGAATTGATAACTAGGATTCATCCAAACGACTGGTTCGTCCCTATTGGATGACTTTACTCAATCACCGGGTCAGGTCTCATGAGCGACTTCAAATGAACCGTTATTAATATGTTCCAAATTTAACTATCCTGCGACCATAGCTCAAGTTAATACAATGATCATAAAGACCAAGGCTTTGTTGTAATTCTCTTTTCCCAATCTCTATTTCTCTAGGTTCAAGCAAGTAATGAATTGGGGAAAGTACGAACATTATATATCGTTAAGAAATGTTTAAATATGAACAGAATACAATACAAGCGTTTAGCATTGATTTTAAATCACTTTTGTGTAACCCTATTCCGTTTATCTGTCATGGTTCCCACAACCCCTAGTTGTGGAGGTTTTAGCCTCTCATGGTTGTAAGATTATAATTTTCATTCATAGACAAACACATAATTAAATACTTATAGCAACAATTGGAAGAAAACCAAATCTGAATATCAAAGAACAATCTCAAGAATAATGTAGGAAATCAAGAATTTGATCCCAAGAATTGCTCTACAAAACTTGATAAAAATTCACAAATAAAATTCTTCACATGCCCACTACTTCGTTTCTATGTTCTCTGACTAAAATAAAACATAAAAAGTTATTTATACAGATATTAGAACCTTTTCCTAAGCTAATAGAGAATTTTCCATATCTTGCACCGATTGTGTCACGACTGGACCTACGACCCGTAGCAGGATTGTATGGATCGTACCTGTTTCTCATACGTCCTTGGCTGCTACATATTTTTCTAAG
>JACEIK010011865.1:9569-32235 GCA_018107945.1 Datura stramonium | reverse complement strand
ATTTTAAAAAGTATTTCATTGATTTGAACCTGATTTTTATATATTTTTCTTAATTCATTCTTCAACCAAGTAAAAAGAAATTTACCATTGAAATTTTTATTAAAAAAACAAGAAAGAAAGATTTTTTTTATCTCTTTTAGACAAATCCAACCAAAGATAAATTCTCACTAAGAAGGAAATATAATTACCTCAGAAGGAATGCATCAAACGTTGAGGGAGGTACCACATAGAGTAGCATACTCTTGATACTAGGTGATTTTGAGGTCAAGCTTAGCAGATCGGATTATATTTTTACGAAAACATCATTATCATCATATATGGAAATGAACCCTATACTGAGAGAGAAAAAATAGCTAGATGTGTTGCAAATTTGAGCAGATTCTTGAGTAACAAAAAAAATGGATGATCTATAAATTGAGATTTAACTAGTAATGTCTTCAGTCCAATTTTTAGAGAAAAATCTAAAACTACAGAAGTTATTATTGTAAGAAGGAACTTCATAGAGAGATAAATAGAAAATTACCTTAACGAGAAGGAGATAAGACAATATTGATTCACTAGAGGGAATAGTGAGGCACCAAATACGATTCGAATGTTCTAGGGTTACTTGTTTCTTTTTTGGGATTGGGAGGAGAGTTTGCCCGCGAAAAGAGAATTTTAGATAAAAATGAAAAAATATGGTGCTCTTATCTCTATTAATTCAATATTACCTATGGAAAGTTATATTTTCCAACGACGGGGTATTATCGTCTTGTTATAGTAGAACTAAAAATTGACTTTTAGTGATAAATTTTTGTTGGATGCATATCCGATCACTAAGAAGTGGTCATTAAAAGCAAAATTTCCTGTAGTGTAAGACACCTCCCCTTTTAGCTCTTTCACCCTGCTATTTGTCAATTCCACCCTTTTAGCACTCTAGCCAGCATCTCTTTAATCTTGAAACTTCCCAGATCACTCACACCATGTTGTAATTGGGGATTTTCAGCCTTTGGAGGGGGAACATATGGTTTTGAGCTTTGGTGATAACGTTTCCCATCACGGTTTTGATCACGATTACCCCATCTATCATTTCTATTAATACAACCCTGGTTGTCATTTTTTCTTCAACCTTGATTCTCTTCCCATGGATGCCAAGGGCCTTGATTGGCACCTTGGTACCCCAGTCGAGAATCCCCCATTTGATTTCCCATGAATTAGCACTCTTCTTCGTACCTCGGCGGTGAAGCTTCATTCTCGTATTGCATAGGACTTTGAGTCCCCACAACATTAACATTCTTTGACCTAGTTCCCAAAATATGTTTTCTCATCAATTCGATCTGGCTCATCATATTTGCTAGGGTTTCATCCCTTTCTTGATCTCTTCTCCATATCTCAGCAGTCACAACACTTGGACTAGTACCATTTGAGGGTACTTCAGTGTCCCTCACATACCAAGCTCAATTTGTTTTGATCATTCTATTCAAAAGAGCTCTGGTTATACCATAGGGCTGGTCCATGAGGGATCCTCCAGCTAAGTTATTTGTTATACCCCGAGAATTCAAGAATCGGACCTAGAAGTGAATCAGAAGAAAAAATGAAAAATATTGCAGCAGTTGCAGAACGAGTCGTTGGACGACTTGTCAGGAGGCCTAATGAGTCGTCAAGTGACTCTTGGGGAAGGCCTAAGATGATGATGGACTCGAGGTCCCCACGGGCGATGTAACGACTCGTGGTCAGACACCACGAGTCGTCATGTCAGTCATGGGGTGGTCCTAGAGAAGGATAGTAAAGCTTATCTAGTGTGCCTAAAGGATGGTACCTAATGAGTCGTCATCAGTCCTAACAACTCGTTAGGAGGGTCGTTACCAAGCCAATTGAATTTTCATGAATGATGAGGCAGTGTACTTGACGGGTGAACCAACAGATCATGTGCCTAGTAACGAGTCGTCAGGTTGTCCGTTGGGACCCCTTGACAGTCATTTTCAGCGATTTTAGTAAGGGCTTTTCTGTAATTTCTAAGTTCTAAGGGCCTATAATACGTTATTTTAAGCTCGTAATAGAGGGTTTTAAGGAGAGAAAAAAACCCATCTAAGGCCATTTCTTCATGCATGCAAGGTTGAAGGCTTGAAGGGAAGATATTGAGGAGAATTTCAAGGTTTCAAGGGAAATCTCAGCTAGGTAGTTAGGAGGAGTTAAGATTCTTCAATCCCAGGTATGTAAGGCTATGAGTGGGTGCTTTCTTCCACACCCATGCCCATTCCCTATCAATTTGTGATTGGTTTGTGATGATCAAGTATGAGTTTTCATTCAACTGCATAACTCTTACATTTCTACTCATGGGTATGACTAAATTGAGTTGATATTGATGATATATCGAACTTGGGCGAATTCTAACTTAATTTTTTTTACAAAAATTATTTTCTAAAAATTGAATCTAAAACTTCCATGTGTGGGTAGTTTAATAGAATGTGATGATGATAGAGTAGATGAGGAAAATCATGTTTCCAACCTTACCCATGAGTTTGATGATGTTTTTAAAGAAGATTAAATAGAACCATGTATGATGAAGCTTTGGGTAGTGCCCAATGTTGAGTATGAATGACGATTTTCATGAAATCTCCCAAATTATAATGTTTTCAAAGGATTTGAATGGGTTCAATCATGATAAGGTTTTGGGCAAGACCCTTATGTTGATGATGATGAAGTGATATTTCTAAAGTAGACTTACCACATGATTTTGGAGTAAAGGCTCCCACTATGAGCTTGTGGTATGTGACATATTAAAGCTTCTCATATGCATGAATTTCTTAATTAAGATGTATGTTGTCATTCAACTTCATTTCACATGATGTTTAGTCTAATCATTGCTCCATTCTAATCTTTGTCGAAACAACATTGTTGAGCTTCATATTTATATATGATTTCTAATGTATGCATGATTTCACAATGAGCTTTGTCAATAGACAATGTTGAGCTTCATCTCATACGATGTTAATTTTATGCATGATTTCATGTTGAGCTTCGTCACTAGACAATGTTGAGCTTCGTATTTATACGATGTAGAGAATTGCATATTTTGGGAGAAGAGTCTAGCACCAAGCGGGCTAAGGGTTGATAATCTTACGCCCCAGAACTACGCGCCAACATAGGTTGATTCTATTATATTGTTGGGACCTCCCTTGTGAGATATCCCCCGGCCCGATTGGCCCCTTTCAGCTTGATATCGATATCATGGTAGCATCCCTTTCCCTGACAAGGTTTTGGACGGCTCTACCCACTTGAGCGTAATAGTCGGGACCACGTAAGATCTATCATGGTAAGTCGGCTAAGTGACGAGTCTCCCACTGTTTGTACTATTCGAATTTGCATATTCATGACTCGTGATGATTATCTTATGCATGCATGTTTAAAAAGCAAGGTTTGACTCATTGTTCAACTTTTAATATAAAGATTAAGATTTAGCTTTGAGTCAGTCGAGTCAGTCATGAAGTTCCAAATCCATGCATGATCATGTATAAATAAGGATGATTTCATATCGAACGTGTGTGATCTTCTTGTGTCCTTAAAGGTTTATTTATTTATACATGACTTGTTTTGAAAGACTTATATTTCTCTAGCGGTTTTACTTACCTTGCATACTCGGTACATTCCACGTACTGACCGCATACCTTCTATGTTGCATCGTTTTGATGCAGGATCCGTATCATAGGTTCAACCCCGTTCGTAGCCACTATCAGAGTTAGCACTTTCTAGATTGGTGAGTCCTCATCTTTAGAGGACTAGACTTTCAGTTACTTTGGATGTATTTTCAGTTTTAGTATTTCTGAGCTAGTTGGGGGTGTTGTCCCATTAGCTCGTCCAGATTAGAGGCTTATCAAACTTAGACATGTATTCAGCTTCAGACGATCATTCTATTGTTATGTTGAGTTAGACTTCCGCTGAGTTATAATTATGTTTCTTTATGTTTTTTTGATTGAGTTAGTGAATGCTTATGCCATGGGTTGATTTGGGGTCTCTCGGGGTCCCTTGTCCGTGTCTGCTATCCGGGTCTCCTCTCGGGTAATGACATTATTGGTCATGGAATTATTGATGGAATCTAAAAAATGATAAAAACTTTGAAGGAGCACTCCATCCTGTAGCCCATGGTTTGGAAAAATGGACACTATCTTCTTGAATCGAAGCCAAGCCTCATTTAAAGGTTCACTCGGGATTTGCCTGAAGTTAGTAGTATCATCTCTTAGCTAAAACATCCTCTATAGAGGAAGAACCTATCCTAGAAAGCTTCAGTCAACTTTTTCCATTAAGTGGTACATCCTAAAGGGAGTTCCTCTAGCCAAATGGTTGCCTCCCTAGTCCAAGAAAATGGGAATAACCTCAATTTGATCGAGTCTTGTCTTATATTTGTGATGTTAAAAGGTTGGCATATCTGAAGGATATTTTGAAGATGTTGATTTGTATCTTCACTCGTCTTACCTTATAAGAGTTCTTTCATTTGTAGCAGGTGCAACATTGTATCGGTCACATGGAACACTGTATTCCCTATCGTGGCTAGAAGGCGAATGAAACCTGCTATGTCTGGCATCGTTGGGTCATCATCCTCGTGGTACATATGACCATCCACTAAACCTTCTTGTGAATGTTGGCTAATATAAGTCATCCTAAGAGACACCCTAAAACAACTATAATTGTAAAAACATATCACAAGATTCTAAATTAATTCAAATCAATAATCAACTAGGAGCTATCTAATCCTATTCCCCGGCAACGGAGCCAAAATTGATATCTTTCAAATTAACTCCTCGCGAAGAGGAAGTGTAAACGATTGTCGCAATATAAATACCCCACTAAGAGTCAGGGTTAAATCCACAGGAAATAGCGATTGAATAATGCCATAATTATCTATTGACTTGGACTAAAATTGCATCCATTCATTGAAAATAAAAATAAAATATTGGGGGAAAAAGAGAGATAAAAATTTGAATTTAAAATCAACTATCAAGAGAACAAGGCAACCAAATCGAATGAACAATTATGAGCAAGGGTCAAGGGTGTGCCATTGATGGGGGTTCGATTGGATTGGGATTAACTAGAAAATCAAATTATTAATCATAATCATAAATAATTGTGGATGAAAGTGACACCATATGTTTTTCAACCAATTGGATGTTGTATTCCTTGAGTTTTTTCAAATCCCAAGGCCTCATCAACTACAGGTTAGGAAAGATTTGAGTTATCTCAAGCCTCAAATCTCTAAGGGGTGTATGACTATGGGTTTTGGCTATCTCTGGCCCAAGCCCACACACTCAAGACCCAATTGCCTACTATTGCTTTCTCATCATATTCTATTTCCCTTTTTAAATCAAAAATTAAATAAGTAGATATAACCCATATTTGTGTGGGGGTTAAGCCATTGCACAAATGTATGGGAAATTACTTAATTTGACTACTAGTGATAAGGGCAGTCTCTCAGCAAAGACTTGAATCTCTCCTAAACCAAGTACAAGTTTTCATCTGGTCTCTGCTTGAAGATCAAAATCTCACTTTGTAGCTTTGCATTCTTTCCAAATGGGAAGAATCTAATAAGGAACTTCTTGGCAAGGTCATCCCATGTTGTGATGGAATCTGGTGGTTCTGCCTTCAATAACCTCATTGCCTCTCCTAATGATTAAAATAGAAAGAGGGTGAGCCTTACATAATCAGTTGACACTCATGCGGGGACGAATGTGTCACTGATTTCCAATAAGTTCCGTAGATGCTTCTATGGATCCTCATGAGTAATCCCTGTGAATTGTCCATTTGTATGCAGCAACTGCACCATATATGTTGTGCAAGCTCAAATCTGCCTTCAGGTTTCGGTCTGCGAATGCTGGAGGTAACATTGGTTGCAAATGGGATTGCCACTTCACGAACAGGTCTATTAGCCATCAATGTTGGTGAAACCTTGTCCTATTGAACCTTCTAGATAGGATATAGAGTAGCACCCTCCCTTCTTAGTTGTATCAACCTTCTCTCAGGTTCAGGGTGTGGTTCTATTAGCTTTCTATCCATTGCCAGCTTGGTGCAAGGACCAACCTGTACCTGCAAAAATTATTGACTTAGACAAAATTGTTAGAACATAATAAAATACAAAAAGAATAGAAAAATAATAAATCTACTAATGTTACCAGTCCCCGTCAACAGCCAAAAACTTGCTACGACTCCGGTGCATGCAATCGTAGAAATAATAAAATGACTCTTTGTGAATCAGATGTCGAACCACAGGGACTCGACAAATAGTGAATATTCAAGTTCAAGTATTAATTCAAAGTTCACAAGTGCAATATTAACCAAGAAAATATGGTTTGGGTGATCACAAATTAAGTTGAAAAACAATAAGGATAAAAATCTAGGGTTAAGGCCAAACAATCATGTATAACTGGAATTCATACTGGTTCAAGTGATTATCTTCATAGTTGACACATAAGGTTAATGCAATGCTTATAGTCATTCAAGACTCTAAACATATATTCGAATTAGCCTCACTACTACATCATTGAGGGGGGATGTGATAACCTAAATCATATGCATTTATCTACTAGAGTGGTTTACGGAGTTAATGCTCTTGGTTATGGACTTTCGAACCTCTAAGCATTTAACGTAGAATTGACTTGAAAACTACATCTATGAGTGATAATGTGAAAATTCTATTTCAAGTGTCTAGCTATCTTCCCCTTTCCTAACAAAGCAAGATGAATTAGGTTTATTTCTATCCTAACTGTGAATCATGCCTTGATGACTTGAACTCACTTCTTACATTCCTCATTCTATCTTAAGGTTTGCTCTTTCAAGTTTGTGTAATATTAATAAATGCATTTCAATGGTGATCAGTCTTTAAAATGATAAAAACAAGAATACAAGAACAAACAACAATAAAGAACTTAAACCAAGTAAGAATTAAACTAATACGTTCATGTCATGTGGCCTAAACCCTAGAAGAAGGGTTTTATCCACTCATGCTAGTACAAGATTCAAACATTGTGTTTGAATTCATGTATTACAATATTTTAAAAAGAAAGAAAGAAAAAGAACCCTAAGATGAAGAAGTTCTTGCTCCAGTCCTTCTTTTCTCAAAATATTTTGCGATACCCTAAAAACTCTGCATGGGCCACCTGCTCGGCCACATGATCCCCGGGGGATGATGGGGCCTACTGGTGCCCATATCCATTGCCATTCTCATAGCCATTTATGCTTCTTCTTCTATTAACTCGGTAGGAGCCATGATTCTACAAACGCGTATAGAACGATTTAGAAGGATAAAGAGACATTTCATCGCACAACATAAATCATGAAAGAAGAGAACATTTCCTAAAATGTTTCATAGCCTCTTCGTCATAAGTGTGGCGTGCTTCACACCCATGAAAAAGACTCTACTTAACGCGGCTTGTAGACACCTTAGGACACTTCAAAACCTAATGCTCTGATACCATGTTTTTCATGACCGAACATAGGCCCGGATCGAGACACGGGACAAAAAACCCTGAAAGGCTTCAAGTCGACCCGTGGCATGAACATGACATCTAAAGCTCAATATAACAAATGCGGAAAGTCTTTCATGAAATAGTGGAAGTCTGATAATAAAATAACATCTGAACATATGAATACATAACATAATTTTGAAGCTGAATACATACTATGTCTGATAAATCTCTACATATTGACGAGTTGACCGGACATGACCCCAACTAACTCACTAAAGACTGAAACTGAAAATACTGAACATAAGCTGATAAAAAGGTCCTGCAAGGATGAGGACTCGCTAGCTATGGCTGAGGGATACAAAACTCTGAGGATCAGGCTAATGGCGGGACTGAACCTGAATGTCCGAACATGTATCATGAAACGATACAGCATAGAGTATGCGATAAGTACTTGGAATGTACTGAGTATGTAAGGTAAGTAAAATCGCTAAGTAAGTAAAATTGAAAATCGTGCATATCATAAAACATGTCATCATAAGATCCCGAGAGTAGGGCTTCCATGCTATAAGGTGAAAACATGATTTAAACATAACTAAATATTATATCTGAACTGAATAACCCAAAGCTAAAACTGATTATTCATAAGTAAAACTGTACATTGGGTCAAACATATTGAAAACATAATATCATGACTAATGAACATGAATAACTGAAATCATGAGGAGCAATGGGAGACTTATCATATAACCGACATTACCACAATAGAGCTTATGTGATCCCGACTATTACACTCAAGTGGACAGAGCCGTCCAAAGCCTTTTCAAGGCTAAGGACGCAACAACGATATCGATATCAAGATGAAGTCCCTCCTTTGGGCAGGGGAAGCTCACAAGGGAGGACCCAAATAATCTGATCATACCTACGTTGGCGATAATTCTAAGGCATAGGGTTGACCGACCCTTAGCCTACTTGGTTCTAGACACTACTCCTAAAAATATGCATATGCTCTCCATCATTTTAAACAAAGCTGAACCATCATCGAGTGACGAAGCTAAATCATAACATGATATACAAAATTTAAAAACATAACACAAGGAGCCTTGGCTCAAACCATACCACATGCTAAAAAGAGTGGGAGTCTAGACTCCAAAATCCACGTGGTAAGCTAATAACATGAACTTGAGATACATCATGAAACATACATGATCATATGGGCTTGCCCAAACTTAAACATACTTGAAATAGACTTTAATAGTAAAAACATGAATATATTCATGGGTAATTCGAAATCATACTTGTAAAACTTTGAAAACATGAATTGTAATTCAAAACATTATAAAACATGCCCATAAATCATAATGCGACATTAGAAACATGAATAGATTATACCCATGATAGATACTTAGAGAATTCACAAGTTTGTTTAAAACCCTATCTATATATCAGCTTAGAATTTTCATGAATTTGAGAAGGGATTGAGCATGGGAGTAGATGAATACACCTATTCATAATCCTATATACCTGGGTACTTCTGAATTTATAACTCTCTTGAATGCCCAAAGGAAATTGAAGAAGACTTGATGAATTTTCTAGGCTTGATCACCCTTAGAAACTTCTAGGATTGCATGCATGGAGAGGGATAGGCTTAAAATGAGCTAAACCCTCTTAAAACTCACTTATCTGAGCTAAAACGACGTAGTTTAGGTCTTAGAAACTTAGAAATTACCGAAAAGCCCTTACTATATTCGCAAGAAAAAGTACACTGCTAGCCCCGACGAGGGACTAGGCGACTCGTTTCCTGAGGGACGACTCGTGGTGACAAGTCATTGGGTTCACTGCCTAAGATTTCCATCTTCAAACCAGCTCCTGACCACAGCTGACTCCATGACTCGTTGTCCTGACCACGAATCATGGCTTGTCTCGTGTCAACCCCAAATCTCAAATATTCAAACAACTCTCTCTTCACTCCACGAGTCACCTAACGACTCGTAGTGCACCTCATGGGTCACTAGACAACTCTTCCTATTAATTGGTGCAAAAATTCATGTTTTCTCTATTTCAATCCTCAGGTCTGATGTTAGGGCTTTCGGGGTATTACAGGGTATAGTGAATGTACCCCAATCCTTAATGTCGATCTGATTGTAGATATTTGGGAAGCCATCCTTGAAGGATTCCACCTCTAATTGAGCTTCTGTAATGATGGACCTATTCCCATTGAAGGACAAATAGTAAGCTTCCATTTTTTCCAACCTAAATGAAGTTGCGAAATACGTTGGGCCTCCTCAGAAGTTAAGTCCTGCATTTTGGTGTGGATCATTAGGGCTTTCCCTATGCTATTCCATATGGAGATGGACATATGCTGCATGATAATGTTAGTACCATACAAAGATTTAAAAGGAGAATAACAGCCAAGCAGAACTGATGGAAAAAAATAAAAAAAAATTGAATGATATCCAAATAGAAGCAAAGAAATGTTAAAGCTAGTAACACCGGCAAAATGCAGGTGGCGATCCGTGAAGCACCGATGAGCCCGTCATTAGGTAGAAATTTGTGCAAAGACATCCTACACTAGTGCTACACCGACGAGTCACCCATCTTGAATCGTGAAGTGTCGGTAAAATATGGGTTCATGTATATGGCCTGTAACCTTACGACTGGACCCGCGTTTCAACCGGCCCTATATCAGGCATGACCGGCATTTACCAATGGGCTGCCTCACATTCAGTCTATCAGAAACCCTTCCAAAATCAAGATTCATCCATTCACTACCCCTCACTATCACTTACTCAATCAAGTAAAAGTAGAGAATGGTGAACATGAGCGGGACCAGTATCTATTCTAGCACGCTTGAGTTCAAATTTATATGCTCAATTTACGTACAACAAAGCTAGAAGATACATGCCAGTTGAGTAGTGAAAATAAATAAGGAGATGAAAACCTTGTGACTTGCTGAATTATGGTATCTTCAATGTCATGGGAATTTAGGTGAGGTGAGATGGGTAATGGATGAGAGATATTTAAAGGCTAAGTTTTGGAAAGTGATTGGGAAAGAAGAAGGTAGGTGATAATTGAGTTTACATTGGGAAGGTGGTTTGTTGGAAATTTAAGAGGTGGTGGAAAAGTGAAAAGTGTGGGAAAATGGAAATGTAGGAATGGTTTTATGAAATAAGGATTGCTTTGGGGATTTGGACTGGGTTTTCAGATTTCTAGGTCGGCTGGTCAATGGATGGTCAAAATTTTTAATGGAAGTGTATACCTGGATCTGTGCTTAACTGCCGATAGCCGGTGTGTATCAGTGGTTCGCTCGTTTGAGCGCCTATGATCATCACCTTTTCAGTTCTCTAATTTACAGCCAGCTATCATCTGGCAGCTCATGGGTTGGCACCGGCATTTCGTCGGTTGGGTCACCGATATTACCATAACTCCCAGGTGTACTGTATGATCGCTGGCTCACGGATAGTCACCGACATTTTGCCGGTGGATCGTCAGTACTCTCTCGTGTTCTCTACTATTCTACTGCATATCGGTGGTAGGGAGGTGCTTCACATTTGTATACCGGCATTTAGCCAATCTAACACCGCGCCTGCCCTATTCTTATTCTCCTTGTTTGTGCATCTAATCTACCTACAAAATAATAAACAACAAAACAACAACATGCTCAAGGTAAAAATGTTTGGATTTCCTCCCAAGAAGCGCCTTAGTTGACGTCGTGGCACGACAAAGGCTCCTTATATGCAATGGCTCATCCAAGTACATGACCTCTATTCGGCAAACCTCCTCCAACACTCCCAAATACTTCTTTACGCTTTGGCCATTCACCTTTAATTTTGACCCATCTTCTCCTTCAAGTTCAATGGCACCGTTTCCAAAAACATGCGACACCTTAAATGGCCCTGACCATTTAGATTTGAGCTTTCCATGAATAACCTTAGTCTTGAATTGAACAATAATACCAAATCTCCTGGAATAAAATTTCGATGCAATATTTTTTGTTCATGGTAATTCTTCATGCGGGCCTTATAAATAGTTGTGTTTTCAAATGCCCGCATTCTAAATTCATCCAACTCATGCATATTTTCCTCTTGCCCTTGGACGGCTTTACCCTAATCAAGGTTTAAGATCCTCAGTGCCCACAAGGCTTTATGTTCTAACTCAATAGGGAGGTGGCAAGATTTTCCAGAAACAAGCTGGTATGGAGATATTTCAATTGGTGTCTTGTATGCAGTCCGATACGCCCACAAGGCATCATCTAGTTTCTGAGCCAAATATGTTATGTTCACGTTGACTATTTTAGTCAAGATAGATTTGATGTCCCGATTGGAAACTTCTTCTTGGCCACTTGTCTGTGGATGATAAGGGGTGGCCACTTTGTGCTTCACATTGTACTTGGCTAGCAAAGTGTTGAGCAATATATTGCAAAAGTGTGATCCTCCATCACTAATGATGGCTCTAAGGGTGCAAAACCGTGAGAAAATATGCTTTTTGAAAAGGTTGTTACGCTTCTTCCCTCATTGTTGGGTAACACTATAACTTCCACCCACTTAGAGATATAATCAACAACCACCGGAATGTATATGTTTCCATAAGAACTCACAAGGGCCATAAAATCGATTCCCCACACATCAAAAAATTCCACCTCTAAGATTTGTGTTAAAGGAAGTTCATGTCTCCTTGAAATGCTCCCTGTTCGTTAACACTGATCACTGCTTAACAAGTCAAGGGCATCTGATGAAGGGTAGGCAAATAAAATCCACACTATAGAACTTTTGCCGTTGTTCGAACACTTCCATAATGGCCCCCAACTAGTGACGAATGACAAGCCTCTAGGATCGGTAACATTTAAACCTATGGGACACACCTATGAATTATACCATCAACACAACTTTAGAAAAGGTAAGGTTCATCCCAATAAAACTTCCAAACATAAAGCATGAATCTCTTCTTTTGATGAATGGTCAACCCCTTAGGTGTGATATTTCTTTCCAAATAACTAGCAAAATCCACAAACCAAGGTGTTAAGTCGGGGTTGTAGCCAGAATATGTTCATCAGGGAAGTCATCATTAATCTCCTCAGGTACTCCCAACTTACCATTTGTCTCTAGGCAAGATAGATGGTCAGCTACTTGTTTTCACATCCCTTCTGATCCTTTACTTCAAAGTCGAATTATTTCAACAACAAGACCCACCTAATAAGCCTAGGTTTAGCATCTTTCTTGGTCATCAACTATCTGAGTGTCGTATGGTCCGTGTGCACCACCACTTTGGTCCCTAATAGGTATGCCCAAAACTTTTAAAATGCAAATACTACAGCGAGCAGCTCTTGTTCTGTCACCGTATAGTTTGTTTGTGCATCATTTAGGGCTTTGCTAGAGTAATAAATGGGGTGAAAAATCTTTTCCTTCCACTGACCAAGGATTGCCCTGACGCTACACCACTAGCATCACACATTAGCTCAAAGGGCTTTGACCAGTTCGGTGTCATGATGATTAGAGCAGATAGCAGCTTTTCTTTCAATTCCATAAAAGACGTTATACACTCCTCCTCGAAATTGAACTTTACATCTTTTTCAAACAATCAGAATAGAGGATGAGCTATCTTAGAGAAATATTTGATGAAAAGGTGGAATGTCGCATGTCATAGGAAACTCCTAATACCCTTCACAATGCTTGGCAGAGGTAGCTGCACAATGGCGTTAACTTTTGATTGGTTTACCTGAATCCCTTTCTTAGAAATTGTATGTCCCAGATAATCCCTTCTTTTACCATGAAATGACACTTTTCCCAATTAAGTACCAAGTTTGTCTCCTCAAATCTGTTTAACACCTCTTCTAGGTGTACCAAGAAATCTTCAAATGAATTTCCCACAAGTAAGAAGTCATCTATGAAGACAACCATAGTATCCTCCACCATATCCGAAAAAATTGACATCATACACCTCTGGAAAGTGGCGGGAGCATTGAAAGCCTGAGAGGCATCCTCTTGAATGAAAAAGTCCCGTAAGGACATGTAAATGTGATTTTCTCTTGATCTTTGGGAGCAATAGAAATTTGATTGTAGCCTGAGTAACAATCCAAAAAAAAATTAATATTCTATCCCAACCAAGCGATCTAGCATTTGGTCAATGAAGGGGACTGGAAAGTAATCCTTTTTTGTCCACGAGTTCAACTTATGGTAATCCATATACATCCTCCATTCGGTAAATGAACAGGTTGCAATCAACTTATTCTTTTCATTTGGTAGAACTGTAGTTCCCCCTTTCTTTGGCATGCATTAGACAGGACTTATCCAACTGTTACACCTAGTAAGTTGTCATTAATTAGCTGGCATGTGCATGTGCTTGTGAGTGTGTTAAGAACATGGCACGTGAGGGAGAAGGCTCGAAGGAGGAACACATGAGTATGTCGTTGAGAGAGAGAAAAGTCAAGGCCAGAGGCAGGGCTCCACATTGCACCCCTGCCACGGCGCATGGAGCGCTGCATCGCACCCCTCCCTCGGTGCAAGGGCCGACGCATCGTGCTCGTGATCTGACACAATGCGAGGGTGCTGTAGCCCCTGGCCACTGCCTCCCTTATATATATGTTAAGTGTGAGGGATTTGTTTCATTTAAACATTTCCCAAAATTGGACGCTCAGCTAAGGCGACAAGTTCACGAGGATTTCTACTTTTAGAAGTGGAATTACACCCCTAATCACCTCCAAACGTCAATTCTTCCTAGGTAGTGATCTTTAGGCTTACGAAGAATGTATATACAGAGTTATATCTTCGAAATAGTCCCAATTTGATGGAGTCCAACCGAGTAGAAGTCATAGAAATCACTTCTAATCATGTTCTAACTATCAACAAGTGATAAGTAAGTGTTTCTACCTTCTAAATTCTCTGGAATTTGTATGTTTTAGGCTGAGTTGAATGGGTTTTGAGCAATAATAATTATGCTTTAAAGATGTTGTTGTTAACCATTTCCTTGAATTAAGAAAAACTTTATTCTCTTAGCGTAAGGGCTACAATTTGGAGGAATCACCGGCTTTAGGTTGGAATAGGATTAGGTGAGCTGAAATCGGTAATTGAGGTATGTTAAGGCTAACCTCTTCGACAAGTTATTCTCATCGTATAATTTATACGACCGATACCCATGTAATTATGTTGAAAGTACATACATTGTGATTATATGCTACGAATATATTTAAGGCTATAACATAGTACCCCTGTCGGGAATGACCCTCCTTAGCTTGGCCTCCCATTAAATGGCCCCAAGATTGCTAATTTTATCATTTCCTATGGGGCTACAGATTGCTCAGAGGAGCTATATGATGTCTAGAAGGACTATATTCAGGCCTACAAGGCTATTTTTAAGTCCATTCACGTATTGACCCCCTTTTACGCCATAGCGGCACTACAGACCCTTAGCATAGCCTTGCGGGCTCAGGGTGCAATTACAGGAGCCTAGAGGACTCAAATACAATTACAGGAGCCCAAGGGCTCAGTTGAAGTCCCTGAGGCTAGATAGGTTTTGTTATAGTTGTGGAACCATATTGACATAGTTAGGGTATATAGATTGAACTGTACTTGCTGGGGTTTATGGGGGCCCAGGTAGGTTATTCTATGCTGATTATACCTTCCAGGCTTATGGGGGCCAAGTTAGGTTCTTATCTGTATACTTACTTGCTAGCTATACTTTAGATTGAGAGGCTATTCAGGTTAAACTCTTATCCTTCTTACTGATTACTTTCAGTTCTTTTATCATCTTCTGTTCAACTTTTATTACTGCCTTACATATTCGGTACATATTATACTCACGCCCACCTATGGGGCGCTGCATACTTGTCTGCAAGTTTGGACAGACGGGATTTTGAACCTCCTTAGCAGCTATTTTGGGTTAGAAGATCAGTCAGCTCCTTTCCTTCAGAGTTTCCAGTCAGAAAAGGTTCACAGCTTTCGGGTAGTTCTAGGCCTTTTCCCAACCACTATTTCATCCTTAGAGGCTTTCAGACTATATTCCATAGTTAGTTGTTCGTTGTTGGCCAAGTGGGGCCTATATGTGTATGGTATGCGTGTTGGCCATGTGGGGCCTAGTTTTGACATCTGTTAGTAGCCTTGTCTGTCATAATTATATATATATATGTTCCTACCTCCTTCTTTTATGACTTAGACAGCATGGTGGTCTTGTCGGCCAGCATAGGATCCTACTATTATTGCGACTGCTGGGTTAGCTATTTTATGCAGGATGTATGTTGCGGCCTAGTCGGCCTAAGGCTATATTTTGAGCCGAGATATAGCTGATTTTTTTTCATTTATGTGCTACTGATAAGCACAAGAGGTGCATACGCCCAGCTAGGTGAGCTCAGGATCCATTGTGTCACTAGGTGTCAGTCATGCCTCCCAAGGTGGGGCGTGACACCAACTACTATGAGCTATAGGATACACAACTCCCGCATCTAACCATTTGATAATTTCTTTCTTGACTACTGCGTTGGTGCATTCAAACGCCTCTGATGCTCAACTGAAGGGCTACAATCCTCCTGAAGGTTGATCTTATAAGTATAAATACCTGGAGGTATACCAGTGATATCAATTATAGACTTGCCATTTCAATACTGTTTTAAGTTCTTCTACTTATTGGTGGGTGAGTTTTGCTGAGATAATCACCGGGAGTGTCTTATTTACCCCCAAATATGCATATCGCAAATAGGAAGGTAATGGTTTGAGTTCCAAGACCGGTGGTACAATGATAGATGGTTATGACGATGGGGTTTTCCGTTGTTTGAGGTCAAGATCAAGTTTCCTAGGTTAAAAGGTGTAGGTTCCTGGCCCTTTGCTCACATGACACACCTCTTCTAATCCTTCATTGTTCAAGAGAATGCTAGCAAATGTTTCTTTCAAAATTTCTTCTTCCACCTCCCATCCCACGGCTTCTTCATCTATGTTGGTTGGGGGTGGTGGAGCCTTTGTTTCCTTTGTTACTTGCTGAGTTGCCATTTGAGATGCTAACAAGTTCATTCGATCCTCTAACTATCTTATGGACATCTCATGATCTTTCAATGTTTTAGTGAGGTCCAATAGATCACTTCACAACTCCTGAATTCCTGAATCAATCGAAACAACTTCCTCAAGCACCACCTCAAGCATGCTTTCAATGTAGGATGAGAGCTTCCTTGGCTACTCGTCTAAGCTGAACTGATAGAGTTCGGACCTTGATTTTCATTATAAGTATACCTAAATCCCTGATTGGCTTGTTGATATCTTATATGAAAACCCATCATACAATTTTCTAGCAGCTCTATTTGCTTCATCACTACTATCAACACTATATCTTTCTCGCCTCTCTCCTCCACATCTCATCTGTTAATTGGAGGGTTTCAACATAAGACGCCCTTTCGAGATCTCTCAGTAGCCTTTCAAAGGGGCTCATTAGCATATCATCAACAACTCAACAATGGGAAAATGAAGCACAAAATGTGAAATTACCTCAACTCAATTGCCAAGATGGAAAATCAACTCAAAGTAACAAAAAATTAAAGGCTATCAAACTACATTCCCCAGCAACGACACCATTTTTTATTACGTCCAACATACACTCTTCTTTATGAAAGAATGTACACAGTAATTGTCAAAAAAAATAAACCCGATGGGTGTCGGGGTCGAATCTCACAAGGAATGTTAGCTGACAACACAATAGTCATCTATTAAATTGAACTAATTCGCATCAATGTTGCAAAACAAATAAGGAAAAATTGGGGGAATCACGATTATAAAATAAAATATGGATTTCGACACTAAAAAAATAGGGGAAAAGTATAGAAAGACCAAAGGAGAGACTACTAGGGGTGTGATATTGATAGGGGCATGATTGGATTGGGTTTTCTAATAGCTCCTAGCTTTTAAATAGTATAATTAGATGTGGATTAGGTGGCAGGCATCTTACGTTTCTCAACCAACTAGATGCCTTATACCTCGGGTTTTCTCAAACCCCAAGGTTTCTTTTCACAACAACCATATCAACTTGGGTACGCATCTACTATTTCTAGCTTCGGTTTTTAATGAGTGTGTAATAATGGGTTTTGGCTATGTCTAGCCCAACTCCCACATAATTACCACCTAATTATCCATTAGTATTTCCTCACCCATACTTTAAATTCCTTTTTCAAGCAAAATTAAAGTAATAAAATGCAACCCATATTTGCAACTATGAGTATTCAACTTAAAACTCAGAGAAAACACTAAAATTATACCAATCCAAATCAACTCCAATCATTCACACACCACTAGCAAAGAATTTAGCTACTCATGTAAGTAAAATAAGACATTGCATTCAACGACAATTCAATATCCATTCGCAAACTGAGTAAGAAAATCAAGCAAGCTATGAACTCCAATGGAGTTTTCTACCTTCTCAATAAAGAAGATAACTCTTTCTCTCTCTACTTCTCTTTACTTTAATACAAGCCAATTCAATAGAATAATCAATTCTCCCTAGAATAGAATTTTTAGTTCCATTTTGACAAGTACAAAAATAGGGTACAAATTTGCTCCTCTTTTTTTGTGCTTGACATTTTTAACCCTTGTTGACGAGCATCACTTGCGATTCACCGGTGCTTGTTCGCGGGTTGTTGGTCAGTTACAACTGAAGGATAGTGAGCTCTGGATTACTTCAGCATTGGCTCCGGCAATTCACCGATGCTGATCCATGTAACGCCTGTCTCCATCCTTCCTCAACACAGTAGACTACTGCGGTTGACCAGCATTTCTCCAGTGTCCTCCGGTGGAGCACCAGTCCTCAACTCGATTTTTATGCTTTTTGCTTAATTTCATGTTTTTCGCTATTCAAGTTATGTACCTGCAAATATCAAGGAGAAAAAGCATAAAATCCACGTAAGTAACTTGAAAATTAAGAAAAAAAATCATGTTTACGAGCCTAATGAGTTGGTAAATTACCATCTCATCACATCACCTACCTCGAACCATCCAATTGGTGATCTATACCTCCACCCATAAAGAGCCTCAAATGGAGCCATCTAAATGTTGGAGTGATAACTCTTGTTATAGGCAAACTTGATGAGAGGCAAGTAATCATCCCAACTACCCTTGAAATCAATCACACACACTCTCAACATGTTCTCAAGTGTCTGAATGGTCCACTCGACCTGACCATCTATTTGCAGGTGAAAAGTTATGCTAAGCTTCACTTGTGTACCAAGGCCCCTCTGAAATGATCTCAAAAATTAAGAGGTGAACTGAGTACCCCTATCAGAGATAATGGACAAAGGAACTCCATGCAACTAAACCAACTCCCAGATGTACAATCTAGCATAATCCTCGACTGAATTTGTAGTTTTTGACTGGTAAAAAATGTGTTTATTTGGTCAACATATCCACAATTACCCATATAGAGTCACACTGTCAGTGCATACGAGGAAACCCTATAATGAAATCTATGTTAATCTCTTCCCACTTCCAGGTAAGGATGCTGATGTCCTGATGCTTAACCCTATAATGAAATCTATGTTAATCTCTTCCCACTTCCAGGTAAGGATGTGCTGATGTCCCACTTCAGGTCTCTGATGCTTAACCTTTACTTGTTGGCAATTCAGGAACATAGCCACATATTTCGCTATGTCATTCTTTATGTCATTCCACTAATAGACTTCCCATAGGTCACAGTAGATCCTCATCTTGCCTTCTTTAACTTTCATCACGAATGAAGATTTCGACCCCATCTGCACAATAACACCACTGTCTGATGAATCTGTAAGGCAGACTCCTAAATGAGAAAGCCTATGGATGTCCTTCACCAACTCCTTCCTCCCATCCTCGTCATGGGACAAACATTCTCCATGGACAGCCTACTATGAGCATCCACCACTACATTTTCCTTGCCCGGATGATAAATGACACTCATGTCATAGTCCTTAAAGAGCTCTAGCCATCTCCATTGCTACAAATTCAGGTCGTTTTGAGTAAAAAAATATTGAAATCTCATGTGGTCCATGAACACATCCACATGCACCCCATATAAATAGTGCCTCTAAATCTTCAAGGCAAACACCACTATTGCCAACTCTAGATCATGCGTCTGATAATTCTTCTCATGAGTCTTAAGTTGTCTAGAGACATAAGCAACGACCTTACCATGACACATCAACACACAACCAAGGCCAACTCTTGAAGCATCATAATACACAATGATGCTATCCGTGCCTTCTAGGAGGGTCAATACCGGGGAATGAAGATAGTCGAGTCTTTAACTCATGAAAACTCTTCTCACAAGCATTAGACCACTGAAATTTGACCTTCTTCTAGGTTAAATTAGTCTACGGTGCTAGATGAAAATCCTTCTACAAACCTCCTGTAGTAGCCAGCTAAACCCAAAAAGCTCCTAATATGAGTTGGATTGACATGTCTAGGCCAGCTCTTCACTGCCTCTATCTTTTGAGAGTCTACTTGCACACTCTCACTAGACACCACATGACCCAAGAATGCTACTGGGTTTAGCCAAAACTCACACTTGTTGAATTTAGCAAATAGCTGACAGTCCTTAAGAGTTTGCAATACAATCCTTAAATAGGTGGCATGATCCTCCTCGCTCCGAGAGTATATGAGGATATCATCTATGAAGAAATTAAAAAACATATCCAAATACTGCTTGAACACCATGTTCATCAAATCCATGAAAGATGAGGGAGCATTCATTAGCCGAAAATACATAACCACAAACTTATAGTGATCATGCCGAGTCCTAAGGGATGTTTTTGAAATGTCACTCTCCCTAGCTCTGAGTTGATAGTCGGATCGGAGGTCTATCTTTGAAAAGTACTTAGCACATTGAAGCTGGTCAAACAAGTCATCAATCTTGAGAAAGGGATACTTATTGTTGATTATGACCTTGTTCAACTGTCGAAAATCAATGAACATCCTAAAAAATCCATCCTTCTTCCGAATAAAGAAAACTAGGGCACCCTATGAGGACTTACTAGACCTGATGAAACCCTTATCTAAAAGATCCTTCAATTGCTCTTTTAACTCCTTTAGCTTGGATAGCGCCATTCTGTAACGAGGAATGTATATTGGTTGTATAACGGGGAGAAGGTCAATACCAAAGTCAATCTCCTACTCAGGAGGGATTCCTGGTAGATCATATGGGAACACCTCCGGATACTCACATATCATAGGAACTAGATGAAGAGTCGGGGTCTAGGATGTAGAATCTGTGTCCCGAACTAGATGGTATACACAACAATTAAAGATCATATTCCTGGCCTTAATATAGGAAACAAAGTGACTTAGAGGCATATTTGAACTACCCTTCCACTATAGGACTAGTTCACCTGGGAACCGGAGCTCTACCATACAGTTTCTACAGTTGACCGTAGCATAACAAGCATGCAACCAATCCATACCGAAGATAACATCAAAATTGGTCATATATAACTCCACTAAGTCGGTTAAGGTAACTTTTTGAATAATTGTGACAGGGCAATTTTTGTATACCTATCAAGCTAAAACTAACTCACCAACAGGAGTAGAGACTGTGAAGGGTTCTAAAAGAATTTTGGAACTGACATTGAAACTAACCACAACATAAGGAGTCACGAAGCATAATGTGGCCCCTGGATCTATCAATTCATAAACATAAAGATGAAAAAATCATAACATACTTGTGACCACATCGGGTGAGCACTCTTGCTCTTGACGGTATGAAAGTGCATAGAACTTCTTTTGACATTGTCCGACAGCTGCACTAGAAGAGGCTCCTGCTAGGGTAGGCAGCTGCAAGAGCTGCTGAAGTGGTGGTTGGGGCATGACCTCTAACGTCACCCTGTCTGGCTAAAGGAGAATCCCTGAGCCTATGTCTGAGATTACCATACCATAAAAAGCATTTGATCCAACTAAGCACTGCCAGGGTGGTTCTTACCGCACTTCTTGCCACCTAGAAAAGTGTGCCCCCCAGAAATGCTACCCTAAGCCTTAGAGCCTGATGCTCCACCTCTCTAATCACCTCTAGGCCTAGATGGAATACTGGCTGAGGATGGAACTAGGGCTGATGACCTCTGATAGGACTGAGGGCAATACCTACCACCGTATCTCTACTGAGAATACCCATAGCTTCCTGTCCTAGCCATCTTGGCCTCTCTCTTTATTTCCTTTGTTTGCTATACCTCTATCTGCTGGCATATATCATTAGTCGAGAGATATATATATCACTAATCAGCATGGTGGTCCTGAACTCCTTGACCAATGAATCTACAATCCTATTCACGAATTTGCTCATACGAGCTCTCGGATCAGCAACCATCTCTAGAGCACACTTGGAAAGTTGGGTAAACTTCAAGGAATACTTCTGAACAGTCATGTCATTTTTCTTCAAGTTGATGAACTCTTCTGCCTTCACTTACATCAATTCTCAGGGAAAAAATATATCCAAGAAAGTTGTAACAAACTCGTCCCAACCAACGGGGACTACACCAACTCCCCTGTTCCCTTTCAACTGTCAGAACCATGTACGAGTAACCCTTTTAGTTGATAGGAGGCCAAGTCTGCACTTTTCTCTCCTAAAACACCCATAACATGGGTAATCTTTTGGACCTCCTTAATAAACTCCTAGGGGTCCTTGTCCACCTTTGACCCATGAAACTCAGATGGGTTCATTCTAATGAAGTCTCACACCTTAGTCGTCGCCTCATTCCCATTTTTGTTCACTTGAGCCATAGCCTGCTGGTTAACTTGGGCTATCATGGCATGTGCTGACATCTGGAATGCAGCCCTAAACATAGCAAGAGTGACCTGCTTATGCAAGGGATCAACTAGAGCTGGTGGGGCTTGCTAGTGCCCATCTCATTTGCCATTTCCATGACCTTTTTCATTGCACTTTCTTCTGATGTTGACTCAGTGAGGAGGCATATTTTTGCAAATGCATATACCACGAGTTAGAGTAACAGAGAGAGACAAAATTTGTCACATGACATAGATCATGAAAGCAGGGAGATTTCCTAAAACGTCTCGTAGCCTCTTCCCCATAAGTGGGGCGCGCTTCACACCCATGGAAAAGAATCTACTTAACACAACTTTCATACACTCTTAAACCTGATGCTCTGATTCTAGCATAGACCCCGAATGTGACATGGGACCTAGTGATATGCCCCGCAAGTGTACGGGTCGTGCAAGTAATATAGTGGCCCTTTTTAAGAGCCGGATGTCGAACCCACAGGGATTGGACCAATTCAGCTAACTATCAAGTTC
>JACEIK010011864.1:0-14594 GCA_018107945.1 Datura stramonium | reverse complement strand
TTCACAATTCGATACGGGCCAACATAATGGGGACTGAGTTTTCCTTTCTTTCTGAACCTCATCACTCCTTTTATGGGAGACACCTTTAGAAACACCCAATCATCAACTTCGAATTCAAGCTCCCTCCTTCTCACATCCACATAGGACTTTTGGCGACTCTGAGTTGTCTTCAATCTATCCCGTATGAGCTAAACTTTCTCCATGGACTCATGGACTGAATCTGGCCCCATCATCGTAGCTTCACCGACTTCAAACCAACCAATAGGTGATCTACATCTCCGCCCATAAAGAGCCTCAAACAGAGCCATCTGAATTTTGGAATGATAGTTGTTATTTTACGCGAACTCAATGAGAGTAAAAAGAACATCCCAAGTGCCCTTGAAATCAATCACACATGCTCTCAACATGTCTTCGAGAGTCTGAATTATTCGCTCCGCTTGACCATCCATTTATGGGTGAAATGTTGTACTGAGCTTGACCTGAGTACCAAGTCCCTTTTGAAACGATCTCCAAAACTAAGAGGTAAACTAGGTACCTCTGTCTGATATGATGAACAAGGGAACTCCATGAAATCGAACTAGCTCTCAGATGTGTGCTGATGCAGCATGGTGAGGCCATTGCATACGCCTCTAGACAGCTTAAGACTCATGAGAAGAATTATCTGATGCATGACCTAGAGTTGACAACTGTGGTGTTTGCTTTGAATATTTGGAGGGACTATTTGTATGGGGTGCATGTGGATGTGTTCACTGACCACAAGAGTCTTCAATATGTGTTCACTCAGAAGGATCTAAATTTGCAACAAAGGAGATGGTTAGAGCTTCTCAAGGACTATTACATGAGTGTCCTTTATCATCTAGGAAAGGCCAATGTAGTGGTGGATGCTCTTAGCAGGTTGTCCATGGAGAGTGTGTCTTATGTCGAGGATGGAATGAAGGAGTTGGTCAAGGGTGTCCATAGGCTGGCTTATTTAAGGGTTCGCCTTATAGATTTGTCAAATGGTGGTGTTGTTATTCAGAATGGGTCAGAATCTTCATTGGTGAGGGAAGTTAATTCTACACAAGATGAGGATCCTATCCTAGTGAAGTTGAAGGAAACAGTCCAGAATCAAAAAGTAGAGGTTTTCTCCCAAGGGGGTGATGGTGTACTCTGATATCAAGGTTGATTGTGTGTTTCGGTTGTAGATGACTTGAGCGAGTGAATGTTGATCAAGGCTCATGGCTCTTGATACTCTATCCATCCAAGTGCCACCAAGATGTATCGAGATATACGGAAAGTCTATTGGTGGAATGGCATGAAGAAGGACATAGCAGGGTTTGTGGCTAAGTGCCTGAATTGCCAGCAGGTTGAAGTTGAGCATCAGAGACCTGGAGGTATGCTTCAGTAAATTAGCACTCCTACTTGGAAGTGGGAAGAGATCAATATAAACTTCATCATAGTCTTTCCTCGTACACGCTGACAATATGACACTATATAGGTGATTGTGGACAGGTTGACCAAATAAGCTCATTTTCTACCAGTCAAAACTACTGATCAGCTAAGGATTATGCTAGATTGTACATTCGGGAGTTGGTTCAATTGAACGGAGTTCCCTTGTCCATCATGTTAGATAGGGGTGTTCAGTTCACCTCTCAATTTTGGATATCCTTTCAAAATGGCCTTGGTACACAGGTGAAGCTTAGCATAGATTTTCACCCACAAACAGATGGTCAGACCGAGTGGACCATTCAAATTCTTGAGGACATGTTGAGAGCGTGTGCGATTGATTTCAAGGGTAGATGGGACGATCACTTGTCTCTCATCGAGTTTCCTACAATAACAGTTATCACTCTAGCATTCAGATGGCTCTGTTTGAGGCTATTTCTGGGCGAAGGTGTAGATCACCTATTGGATGGTTTGAGGTAGGTGAGGCTGTGTTGATTGAGCTAGACTGATTTCATGAGGCCATGGAGAAAGTTCAGCTCATTAGGGAGAGGCTGAAACAACTCAGAATCGTAAGAAATCTTATGCAGATGTTAGGTGGAGAGAACTTGAGTTCTAAGTGGTGTCTCCCATGAAGGGAGTGATGAGGTTCGGTAAGAAAGGGAAGCTTAGTCCCTAATATGTTCTGAGGTGAGTTGGCAAGGTGGCATATGAGTTGGAGCTACCACCAGAGTTAGCTTCGGTGCATCCATTTTTTAATGTATCTCTGTTGAAGAAGTGCCTTGGTAACCCAGCCTTAGTTGTTCCGGTAGAGAGCATTGGTGTGAAGGATAGCCTTACTTATAAGAAGGTTCTAGTTGATACCTTGATCGTCAGGTTCAGAAGTTGAGGAACAAGGAAGTAGCTTTAGCAAAGGTTTTGTGGAGAAATTAAATTGTTGAGGGAGCTACGTGGGAAGCCGAAGCAAATATGATGACTAGAGACCTGCATCTTTTCCCATCCGGCTCAATTCTAGCATGAGGTACCAGTTTCCTCCTTATTACTCTATTTAGTTTCATGTCAAGTTCATGTCTCTAAGTTTCCTTCATGTCATAGCATGCATGTATGTATTATGAATTCAGTTCAATCACATAAATCAGTACGGAGTTAGTCACTCCATCAGTTTTCAGCTATAGTTGTTTAGTTTTGGCATTACAATTCTTTCCCCAGCCATCTAGTATGTTTAATCTACATTCGAGGATGAATGTTCCCAAGGGGGAGATTTTCACGACCCGAACATAGGCCCGGATGTAAACACGGAACCTAGAACTATAAATGGCTCTAAGTCAACCCATGACATGAACATGAAAATTAAAACTCAACACAAATAAAGTGGAAGACTAAATTCTGAAATAGCAAAAGTCTGAATAGTAAAACACTTAAACCACGGAAATCTCAAAATACTGAATCTGAAACTGGATATACAAACTATGTATGATAAGCCTCCAACGTACTGACAAGCTGATGGGACAATACCCCAACTAGCTCACTATAAGTCTGAAACAGAAAAATGACAAAACTCAACTAACTGCAGGTCCTCGAAGGATGAGAAATCACCAAAAAGCTGTCGGGACTGAACTCTAGAAACTGACTAGCGATGGAACGGAACATGAACGTATGAGCCTGTATAATGAAACAATATAGCATAGAGTATGCAATCAGTACTTGGAATGTACGGAGTATGCAAGGTAAGTAAAATCGGCTAAGTAAGTTAAACTGAAATCATGCATATCTTAAATCACAACATCATAAGATTCTGAGAGTAAAGGTTGCATGCTGATATCTGAAAAAATGAGTAGACATAACTGAATTAAGTATGTATGGCTTGCCATATCTTAAATCATAGGTAAAAGTTCATAAACTGATCCTTGGATCAAACCTGCTGAAAATATGATATAATATCTTATAGTACATGCATTACTGAAATCATGAGGAATAATGGGAGACTCATCTTAACCGACAACCACCATGTATGAGCTCATGATGATCCCACGTCATGCCCATATGGAGGAGAGCCATCCTAAGCCTTGCCAGGGCAAAAGATTAAGTAAGGTGTGATATCACGATGGGCCCTTGGGCCGGGAAAACTCTCTCTTGAGAGGCCCCAAAGTATACCTACATTGGTGCATAGTTCATGAGATTGGGGAATCTTGGAACCCCAAGTCTACTAGGTGCTCGACACTACTCCAAAAACATGTATAATGCTCATATATTCATAGATCAAAAACTTAAATCCAAACATATGGGGAGTCTTGATTCCAACATATGAGATAACTGATGAACTTATTATTATTAGCCTTGGCTAAATCGTGAAATATTGCTTAACTTGAGTGGGCTTGCCCAAATCTTAACATCATGCTTGCATGTGATATACATCATAATAAAATCACAAATATATTCTTGGGTAATTTGAAAACGTCATGCTTGCATGAGATAGACATCATAATAAAATCACAAATATATCCTTGGGTAATTTGAAAACATTCATATATACTAGAAATCTCATCATATTTGGAAGCTTAAATCATAAGCTCAACTTTTCATTAAACTTGAATAATTGGGCATCATGTTCTTAAAACTTGAAATCATGAATTGTAATCAAACTAGGTATAAAACTTGTCGATGAATCTTAAAACATCATTTAAAACTTGAAGGGAATCAACCCATGAATTAATCATAGAGAATTTCATTAAATTGGGTTAAGACCCATAGAATCATACACTTGAATTCATAAACTTGAGATGAGATTTGGGCATGAAAGTGAAGGGAAACTCTCATTCATGATCCTACATACCTAGGTAATCTGATTATACACCCTTCCTTGAAAGTCCAAGAGATTTTTGGGGAAGAACTAGGAGAATTCTCAAGCTTGATCTTCAATAGAACCCTCTAATCATGCATGCATGGGAGAGAATGACTTAGAATAGGCTAAGCACTCTTAAATACCTCCTAATAGAGCTTAAAATGACGTATTTTTAGGCTTAGGAGCTTAGGAATTATGAAAATACCCTTACTAAATTAGCAAGAAAATAGACTCTGCCAGTCCCCACGATGGACTTTACGAGTCGTGAGGTAGGGGACTACTCATGGTCCTCACTTGTGAAGTCTACTGGAATCCCAACCTCCAAATCCACTCTCCTGGTACGACTCACTCCATGAGTCATGAAGTGACACCACGACTCGTGGCATCCACTCGTGGTCACCCCCTAACCACGACTCCTCATTGGTCGACTTCCACTTCACGAGTCACTCCTCGACTCATTGGGTGACCTGACGAGTCATTATATGGCTTATGCATATTTTTTCCTATTTTCTCCACTCAACCTTCAGGTCTAACCTTAGGGAACCTTGGGGTATTATAGAGATAATGTAACACCCTAAAAGTCCCTAAGATCAGACCTGAGGGTTGAAACAGAGAAAATAGAAAAACCTACACTAGGTCACTTGACAAGTCAGTCACGGAATGAGTCATCTAGTGACTTGATAGGTCATTACACGACTCACTAGGTGTGCAAGAGTGGACCAAGATGTTAGTTTTAGGAGAATTGACGGACAGGAGGATGAGTCCTTAAGTGTCCCCATGATTCATTTAATCAGTTGTTAAGTGTGCAGTGGTGGAGAAAATGTTGATTTCCAGTGCACTAAATGGATTGAGGAATGAGTCATCAAGACCCCTGACAGCCCATTAAGTGGCTCGTTGAGTTAAAGAAAAATAAGACGATGAGTTTTTGGCTTCAGTGGCGACGGGTCAAACCGCGACCCGTTACTTGACCTGACGGGCCATCAAGTGGGTCATTGGGTCTGGCAGGGTCATTTTTTCAGTCGGTTCATTAAGGGTGTTTTTATAATTCCTACTTTCATAACTACTAAACTACATTATTTTAAGCCTTCTAAAGAGTTTATTAAAGGTTTTATTAATCCTAAGCCCTCATTCTACTCCTAACACTCTCATTAATAGATCAATTCCTCTTCCTCATCAAATTATTCCCCAATCTTTTTGGGTGTTAAGTCAAGCTTAGAAATCAATTTACCCAAGTATGTAGGGTCATGAATGGGAGATTTCTTCCACCCTCATGCCCAATTTCTTCCCTATATCATGAATTCTGATAACATCCATGGAAACTCATCATCAACTAAGGAAGCTTTGAAAGTTCCAAGAGGACCCATGAAAAGATCCCGAACAAGGAAATTTGAAGAACAACTTAATAGGCTGAATTAGCTATTAAAAAGTGTCTTGTGATGGAAGAAGATCTCAAGCCCAATAAAGATATTTTCTCCAAGTCTTACATTTATTTGAAGGCCCAAATTAAAGTCCAAGAGGAAATGAAATGGAGCCCAAATCAGCCCCTAAATGGAAAAATACTGCATTTTTTAAATTAGTTTCTAGAATTATATTTAAGAGTTGTTTTATTCTATGTTGACTCCTAGGACTTTGTATGTGGCAGCCTTCTATGCCATTTAATAGTTGGTTTGTTCTATGTTTACTTCATAGGATAATATGTGTGGTAGTTTTCTTGGTCCTAGGAAGTATCATTTTTATTTATAATATCTTTTGACCAACCCCTTCTTTACTACTATATAAAGGGGTCTTTGTTCATTCATGAAAATTAGATTTTGAATACTAATATATTTGAGAGTTCTCTTAAACCTTCGTGGTAGATTTCTTTTGGATTTATCTTTCAATCTAACTAGTTCATAGTTTATGGTAGTAAGATAATTTTTTTACTTGATATCTTTGATTTCTTCTTGGTATTCTTAGAAGGCGATTAGTACACTTACTAATTGTTGTCTAATGTTACTAATGAAGCAGTCAAAATTCGATTCTAAACTTGATTAGGTTCTCAAGTAAAGGTGTTTGGTTTACCTATATCCAATTCGTTATTACTTGGATCTTGTCAAATTCATATCTCTTAGTTCTTGTTTAGTCTTTTCAATTAGTTTCCTAGTTTTTCTTCCGTATTTGTTTTAAGTTCATACTCTAATTTTGAAATTCTCAGCCTTTGTATTATCAAGTGGTATCAGAGTGGTTCTATCAAGATTCCATTCTTGATAATCTTGGGAGTTTCTTGAACAAAGAGTAAAAAAAAGTTTTAGAAAAAACTAAAAGAGGTACTATAGCAGTGAACAGTAACGTTCAGAAAGTGCTATAGCAGTGAACAGTAATATTAAAAAAAAAAATTCTCTTCAAAAAAATTTCCTCATCTAATCATTTCTATAAAAAAGAGAGGTTTTGATAGAGCACCAAAATAGGGGGATCCTAGATCTTTATCTTGTTCTAAAATCCTTTCTTTTTTGTTCGACTCTTTCAACTAAATTCTATTCTTTCTAGGGTTGGTTCTTCACTTTTTTTTGTGCTTCAAAATTCCTTATTTTACTAGTAAGGACTTGACACTAGTGGGTTAATTATAAATCCATAGAGTCTCTTTCCAAAGTTCATTTGAGAGGAAAAAAAGCAAGAGTGGGAGAGAACAATTGAGAAAAAAAAGCCAAAATTTGAGTGATACACCATTTTCTTTAAAATGTCTAATACAGGTGATAGTGATGGTGATAGAAGGATGCTCAAGAAGCGGAGATCCGAGCAAAAAATAATTTTACTTTACAAGCTATGCACCAATAATTTGAAAGATAGAACTTGCAATTCCAAGAGACAAAGGATGTCATTGCTGAACAACATGAGATAATAGTTGAACATAGGAGGGGAAATCAACCTGTTGTACCACCCTAAAATAATCTTAGACTTCAAAATAGGAGAAATGTACCCCATGCCCCCATTGTGAATAAGGAAAATCCTATATATGATTTAGTTGATGATTTTGATGTAAATCCAGATAGAATAGGGAGAGATAGGAAGGGACAATGAGTTAGATTGAAAGATGACAACATAAATAGCATAAAGATAAAGATGTCATATTTCAAGGGTACAAGAGATCCAGATTTGTACCTTGATTGGGAGCAGAGAGTTGAGGCCATTTTTTATTGTCACAACTATTTAGAAGGTAAGAAGGTTAAGCTTGTTGTTGTTGAATTTTCTAACTATGCTTCTATTTGGTAGAAAAAGCTTACAAGAGATAGACAACAAGATGTAGAACCACCTATTTCTACTTAGGATGAGATGATGAGAGTCATGAAGAAAAGGTTTGTGCCTTCCCATTTTCAAAGAAACCTATAACAGCGTTTTCAATCATTACAGCAAGGAACCATGATTGTTGATGAATACTTTAAGGCTATGGATATGGCTATGATCCAAGCTATTTGACTGGAAGAAGAAGAGGCTACTATGGCTAGATTTCTTAATGGTTTAAATAGAAAAATAGTTGATGTAGTAGAGATACAACCATATGTAACTTTAGGTGAGTTTGTAGATTTTGCTATAAAAGTAGAAAAGCAAAATAAAAGAAGGCAGCAGGCTAGCTCATGGAGGAATCGACCAAACATAATTTCCAAGAAGCCATGGTCAAAAGAAGTATCTTCTAGACCTCAAGAAGATAAGGACAAATGTAAAGTAGATGAGAAAGTGGGAGGTAAATCTATTTTTCCTAAGTCATCTAAACCTTCCAACTTCATTCAATGTCATAAATGTCATAGGAGAGGGCATATGATGCATGAATGTCCAACTAGAAGAAACATTATCTTGAGAGAAGATGAAAAATATGAGAGTGAAAAAAGGGAGGATGATAAAGAAGAGGGAGGTACGAGTGAAGATGATGTAGAATCGCCTAATGATAGTTTTTTGGGGTAGTTAGGAAGATTCTTGAAGTAGATTATGAGAGTGAAAAGAGTGAAAAAGAGGAAGAAGATGAAGGTGTGAGTGAAGATGGTGTAGAACTCCCTTTCACTCATGGTTTGATTGGGTAGCAGTTAGGAGGCTTATGTCTATCTATTTGGGAATAGATAGTGATGAACAAGAGGAGAATGTGATGAACAAAAGGAGAATATATTCCACACTAGGTGTGGGATAAAGGGGAAAACTTTCTTATGATTTTTGACAATGGTAGTTGTGCTAATATGGTGAGTTCACACTTGGTAGATATATTAGGGCTTGCATGCATAAAACACCCTAAGACTTATAGATTCCAATGGTTGAATGATAGTGTTGAACTAAAAGTTAACAAACAATGCATGATTTCATTCAATGTTAGTAGGTATGAGGATGAGACTCTTTGTGATGTGATTCCTATGCAAGCTTGTCATATCTTTCTTGGTCGTCAGTGGCAATTTGATAGGCATACTTTTTATGACGGAAGAAAGAAATATATATTCTCTTGAGCTTAATGGCAAGAACTATACTCTTTCACCTTTAACTCCTTCTCAAGTGTTTGAAGATCAAAAGAGATTGAGGAAATCAATGAGAAAACAAAGGGGAGGGAATAAAAGTGAGCTTGAGAGGGTTCAAGTGAAAAAAAATTGGTGAGAGGAAAGAGGCCAAGTAAAAGAAAAAAAAGAGTTTTTATATAAAATCCAAGGAGTATTTGAATGCAAGAAAAGAGGAACTACCCATAATACTACTTTTTCTTAGGACTGCCCATAATACTACTTACTTACAAAGAAGTCTTGATTAACTGAGATACTAACTTCTTCTTTGCCAAGTAGTGTTACTTCTCTTTTGCAGGATTTTGTTGATATCTTTCCTAAGGATTTCCTAAAGGTCTACTATTTTTGCGTGGCATTGATCACCAAATTGACTTTGTACCTAGGGCACAAATTCCAAATAGGCCTTCTTATAAACATAATTCTAAAGAGACAAAAGAGTTGCAAAGACAAGTTAAAGAGATACTTGAAAAGGGATTTGTGCGAGAGAGCATGAGTCCTTGCTTTGTTCCTGTTCTATTAATGCCCAAAAAGGATTAATCTTGGAGGATGTGTGTGGATTGTCTAGCTATCAACAAGATTACGTTAAAGTATCATCATCCTATCCCTCGTCTTGATAACATGTTAGACCAATTGCATGGGTCAAATTTTTTTTCTAAATTTGATTAAAAAAGTGGTTAGCATCAGATTCGAATGAATCCTGAAGATGAATAGAAAAGTGCTTTTAAGACCAAATATGGGCTTTATAAGTGGTTAGTTATGCCTTTTGGCTTGACTAATCCACCCAGCACTTTCATGATATTGATGGATCATATTTTTATAGATTTTCATGGAAAGTTTTTTGTGGTTTATTTTGATAATATCTTGATCTTTTCTAAAAATCTGGATGAGCATGTTGAACACCTAAAACATGTTTTTGAAGTTCTTTAATAAGAAACAATTGTTTTCTAATCTCAAAACATGTACCTTCTGTACGGATCGTGTGGTATTCTTGGGTTTTGTTGTCAGTTCTAAGGGAGTTGAAGTTGATGAAGAGAAAATCAAGGCAATCAAAGAATGGCCTAAACCTAAGAGTGTAAGTGAGATTAGGAGTTTTCATGGGCTTGCTAGTTTTTATAGGAGGTTTCTTAGATATTTTTGCACCATTGCTGCTCCTTTGACTGAAGTTATTAAAAAGGACAAGGTTTTCACATTGGAAAAAGAACAAGATGCTGCTTTTAACTTATTAAAAGAAAATTTATGTTCTGCTCTTCCGCAATTGCCTGATTTTTCTAAGTCTTTTGAGGTTGAATGTGATGCCTCTAGAAGAGGAATAGGTGTTGTTTTATTGCAGGATTCCAAGCCCATTGCATACTTTAGTGAAAAGCTGAGTGGGGCTATATTGAACTACTCAACTTATGAAAGAGCTATATACTTTGGTAAAAGCTTTAGCTACTTGGCAACATTATTTGTGGTCTTAAGAGTTTGTGGTTAAGACTGACCATGAATCCTTGAGATATGAAGAGCCAAGGTAAGATTAACCGTAGGCATGCAAAATGGGTTGAATTTATTGAAACCTTCCCATATGTGATTGCTTACAAGAAAGGAAAAGATAGGTTGCTATGCACTTTAAAGAAGGTATGTCTTGGTCTCTACTATTACTTCTAAATTGATGGGTTTTGATCAAATCAAGGGCCTTTATGATAATGATTCTGATTTTGGCAAGGTTTTTGTTAAGTGTAAGTTGGGTCCTAATGAGCGGTTCAATCTACAAGATGGATTCCTTTTTAAGAGAAATAAGTTGTGTATTTCTAATAGCTCCTTGCATGAAATATTTGTTAGTTAAGCACATTGTGGTGGACTAATGGGACACATTGGAGTTCCCAAAAGTTTGGATATACTTGTTGAACATTTTTTGGGCTTGGCATGCGAAAGGATATTGAGAAAGTGTGTTTTTAATACCCTGAAAACCCTAAGATCAAACCCAGGAGTTGAAATAGAGAAAATAGATTTTTATGCACCAAGTCACAGGACGAGTCGTCCAGTGACCCGTGGGATGCACCACGAGTCGTTGAGTGACTCGTGGGGAGGAGTTTGGACTGGGTTGAAATTTTAAGTTTTGAGGTGACTCGGGGTGTGACCACAGGTCGTGGTTAGCACCATGATTCATTGTATGGATCGTGGTCAAGAATGATTGTAGGTGGAAGGAGTTTGTGCAGTGTTGATGACGACTTGTCACCATAAGTCGTTAGGTACACCACGAGTCGTGGTGTCCCTCATGGTGACCCTCAAAAGGCTGATTTCACGAGCAGGAAATAACTTGAGACCACGAGTCATGGTCTAGGGCACAAGTCGTCCAGTCCCTTGTTGGGACTGGCAATGCGCAATTTCCTGCGAATTTATTAAGGGCTTTTCCATAGTTGCTAAGTTCCAAAGGCCTATACTACGTCGTTTTAAGCTCAGAATAGTGTGTTTCAATAGGGGTAAGTTCATTCTAAGTCTATTTTCTTCCAAGCATGCAAGCCTAGAAGCTCCTAAGGGTGATCAAGCTTAAATTCATCAAGTTCTTCCCCAAATTTCCATTGGGCAATCAAGAGGCTTGTATAATCAGATTTCTCCAGGTATGTAAGGCTATGAATGGGTGTATTCATCCACACCCATGCCCGATCCCTCTTCAATTCATGAAATTCTAGTTGATGAATCTATGGGGTTTTAACCCAACATGTGAATTCTCTATGTATAAATCATGGGTATGATCTAAGCATGTTTTTAATGTTGAATTATGATTAATGGAAAAATTTTATAATGTTTTTAATTACAAATTTATTTTCAAGTTTTACAAATTATGATGCTCAACCATGAAATTACTTAGCAGTTATACTTACCTTATATACTCGGTATGTTCCACGTACTAACCGCATACTCTATGTTGTATCGTTTCATGATACAGGCTCGGATATTCAGGCTCAGTCCTTCCATCAAGTGGACTCCCAGTATTAGCATCCTTCAGTCTCAGTTGGTGAGTCCTTATCTTCCGAAGGCCCTTTATCAGTTGTATTTAGTATTTTCAATTTCAGACTATAGTGAGTTAGTTGGGGTCTTGTCTCATCAACTCATCAGTAGTAGAGGCTTTTCAATGGTCAGAGACCTATGAGAAGAGCTTCCAAGAGTTGAAGACTCGACTCACCTCTTCACCAGTGTTAACCCTACCTGAGGATACCGATGGGTTTGTGGTATATTATGACGCTTCGAGAATCGGCCTTGGTTGTGTATTGATGCAGCACGGTAAAGTTATAGCCTATGCTTCTAGGCAGTTGAAGGTCCATGAAAAGAACTATCTGACTCACGACCTCGAGTTGGCAGTGGTAGTATTTTCCTTGAAGATTTGGAGACACTATCTGTAGGGGGTCCATATGGATGTGTTTATAGACCACAAAAACCTACAGTATGTGTTTACCTAGAAAGATCCAAACCTACGTCAGAGGAGGAGGTTAGAACTTCTTAAAGATTATGATATGAGTGTCCTCTATCATCTGGGCAAGGCTAATGTAGTGGTAGTTTCTCTTAGTAGGCTTTCTATAGAGAGTGTGTCCCATGTAGTCGAGGAAAGGAAGTAATTAGTAAAGGATATACATTGGCTTAGACAGCTAGGAGTCCGTCTTGTTGACTCTACAAATGGTGGTGTCATTGTTTAAAATGGGTCAGAATCATCCTTAGTGACCAAAGTTAAATCTAGGAAATACGAGGATCCTATCTTGGTAAAGTTGAAGGAAGTCGTTCAGAATCAGAAAGTGGAGGTCTTCTCCCAAGGTGGAGATAGGGTGATTCCATATCAGGGTCATTTTTGTGTACCGAATGTTGATGACTTGAGGGAGTGGATGTTGCACGTAGCTCATGGTTCTAGATACTCTATACATCCAGGTGCCACCAAGATGCACCACGACCTACGGGAAGTCTATTGGCGGAATGGAATAAAAAAGGACATAGAAAAATTTGTGGCTAAGTGCCCGAATGGTCAATAGGTGAAAGTGAAACATCAAAGACCTGGAGGTGTACTTCAAGACATTAGTATCCCTACTTGGAAGTGGGAGGAGATTAATATGGACTTCAGTACAAGGTTGCCTCGTACTCATTGACACTATGACTCTATTTGGGTGGTTGAAGATAAGTTGACCAAGGCATCTCATTTCTTAACAGTCAAAACTATCGATTCAGCAGAGGATTACGCTAAGTTGTACATTCGAGATTTAGTTCGGTTGCATGGAGTTCCATTGTCCATCATATTAGATAAAGTTACTCAGTTTACCTCCCAGTTTTAGAAATTGTTTCAGAAGGGACTTGGTACTCAAGTCAAGCTTAGCACGGCCTTTCACCCAAAGATAGATGGTCAGCCGAGCAGACCATTCAGACACTCGAGGATATGTTGAGAGCATGTGTGGTTAATTTCAAGGGTAGTTGAGATGATCATTTATCTCTCATTGAGTTTGCAAATAATAACAGCTACCATTCCAGCAACCAGATGGCTCCATTTGAGGCTCTTTATGGACGGGGGTGTAGATCACCTTTGGTTGGTTTGAGGTCAGTCAGGCTACTTTGGTGGACCAGATTCAGTTCATGAGGCCTTGCAGAAAGTTTAGCTTATAAGGGACAGGTTGAAAACAGCTGAGAGTCGCCAAAAGTCCTATGTGGATGTGAAGAGGAGAGAAGTTGAGTTTGAAGTTGATGATTGGGTTTTCTAAAGGTATCTCCAATGAAGGGAGTGATGAGGTTCGAAAAGAAGGGGAAACTCAGTCCCCATTATGTTGGTCAGTACCGGATTGTGAAATGGGTTGGCAAGGTAGCATATGAGTTAGAGTTGCCCTTAGAATTAGCTTCAATTCTTCTAGTTTTTCTATGTATCGCTCTTAAAGAAGTGTTTGGGTGATCCCTCTCTGGTTTTTCCGGTGGAGAGTGTAGGTGCGAAGGATAGCCTTAGCTATGAGGAGGTTCCGGTGGAAATACTTGATTGTCAGGTTTGGAAGCTAAGAAATAAAGAAGTAGCCTCATTCAAGGTTTTGTGGAGGAATCAACATGTTGAGGGAGCTACGTGGGAAGCCAAAGCAGATATGATGGCTAAATACCCGTATTAATTTCCTCCAAGCCCAGTTTTAGCTTGAGGTATTAGTTTCCTCCCTAGTACTCTATTATGTTTCATGTTCAGTTCATGTTCCCCGGTTTTTTTTCATGTTAATGTATGTACGTGTGATTCATGAATTCAGTTCAGTCATGTAGTTAAGTTCGGAGTCAGTCACTCCGTCAATTTTCAGCTTATATGTTCAGTATCTGAGTATGATGATTGCATTTCTCTGCTTTTCAGTATGTTTTCCCACATTCGAGGATGAATGTTCCTAAGAGGGAGATATTGTAATACCCCAAAAAACCCTAAGATCAGACAAGGGAGTTGAAACGGAGAAAATAGAGTTTTCTGCACCAGGTCATAGGACGAGTCGTCCAGTGACCTGCGGGGTGCACCACGAGTGTGAGTGACTCGTGGGGAGGAGTTTGGACTAGGTTGAAATTTTGAGTTTTGAGGTGACCACGGGTGTGACCTCGAGTCGTGGTTAGCACTATGATTCGTTACATGGACCGCGGTCAAGAGTGATTGAAGGTGGAAGGAGTTTAGGCAGTGTTGATGAAGACTTGTTCACCATGAGTCGTGGTGTCCCTCATGATGACCCTCAGAAGGCTGATTTCTAGAGCAGGCAACGACTTGGACCATGAGTCGTGTTCTAGGGCATGAGTCATCCAGTCCCTCGTTGGGACTGGCAATGTGAAATTTCTAGCAAATTTATTAAGGTCTTTTCCAT